>JAHLJT010006077.1:0-25768 GCA_031308135.1 Acheta domesticus
GGGCGGAAAGGCGAGTAATCAAGTGAATTTGGTGCTTAGGTGGAGTAACGGTTAGCGTATCGGCCTGTTCTAACGCGACGTTTGCGAGTTGAAACAGGATCGAATCAACGGAAATTAAGGGCGAAAAAATCCTTCGTATGTCTGCCTTCGGAGGGAAGTAAAGCCGGCGGCCCATTGTTGTGGATTTACTGCATGTAAAATATCCTCAAGGCTAAAAGAAGCATATGAGGTAAATTCAAATTCGTACTTCTTCGCCTGAGTTATAGTATCTTCTTTCTCCACTAGAATGGTGAAAAGAGCGTAGCAAAATTTGCGTGTCAGATGGAAAAGTGGGCCTGATGACCTGAGTCTCGTTACGTAAAATAAGGCATCATTGAATTGAATCTGTAGACATGCGGAAAAACGAACGTAAACTTTTTATAGCGAGAGGTGGCAATGATCTCCCCTAAATGGATGGCGAGATCCGGCGCCGATCTAACGTCGGCTAATGGGTTTCCCCTAACCAGGTATCTCCCATCTGCGAGACACCGCCCTGCCCGGGACAAGCTCTAAGTTCCCGACCGTCTCCCAGCCTTGTGGTAGTGTAGTGCATGTTACTGTAAGAAGAAGTAGGGTAGAACAATATAGAAAGGAAATATCGCGCGCGAATCCGTGGCCCGTTTGTTAGCGTAATGCTCCGGCATTCGCCTGATATTGATCGGAAAAACCTCAGAAAACTATCAGTGCAACCGCTGCTAGAATTCTCCTCCAGATAGCGACTGAATTCGACTTAGGTACGTAGCTAGTTGAAATCCTGCCACCGTTGTGACTCGAAACAAGGACCTCACGGTTAGAGGCACTGCTGTGATCGAACGGAAGAGAACCGATACGAAAAGTATCGCTCCGTCTCTAGTCATCGCCCGGGAAGCTGTGACTCCGTGGCAGTGGGCAGACCGCCCACCGGTGGGCGGGCCGCGGGCCGGTGGGCGGTGGGCGGAGGTCGGGCAGGAGGGACGGAGGGACGGGCAGAGGGACGGGGGCGGGCGTTGGGGAGCGTTGGGGACGTTGAGGGGCGTTGGGGAGTTGAGGGGCGTTGGGGGCGTTGAGGGCTTGGGGGCGCTGGCGGCGTTGGGGAGCGTGGGGCGGTGGGGGTCGGTGGTGGGCGTTTGGGGGGCGGGGGGGCGTGGGGGCGTTGGGGGTGCTGGGGCGTTGGGGGGCGGTGGGGGCGGTGGGGGGGCGTTGGGGGTGCTGGGGGCGTTGGGGGGCGTTGGGGGGGCGTTGGGGAGCGTTGGGGGCGGGCAAGCAGGCAACGAGGGACGACGGACTTGCGATCGATATGATAGCCTCCGGTGCATGGCTTTATATATTTTATGAGTTACGAGTCGCCTGATGTATGCAGATCAATGCAGCAGTCTATTCTCCGCTTACTCGTGATGCCGGGGCATTTATCAGCGAGAAATGCATGCCTCTCGTTCCGGTTAACTACTTCGTTGCCCCGAATTACGATGACATGCATCGGCAGCCCGACATTTCTTTCCCTCAGACCCTGAAACAGATAACAAGACATCCATTCAAAGAAACTTTGGTCACCGTTCAAGGTAGACGTTTCCGGGATTTTTCTTCAAATAAGAGATTTGTTAATGACAAATGGTAGTAGGGAAACATTTCAAAACAAATGAAAAATATTTTGAATACGTCTTTGTAGATGAATACGATTACAAAGATATTCAGGGAAACAAGAAAGCATATTATATGGAGAAAAGTATGACGTACGACTTAGGAAAATAAGATCACTTTGTTCCGAGTATCAACATTACATCAGATAAATACAGTCATGCAAACTGCACGACCTAGTTGTTGGAAGAAGCACGCTATGTTCATATTTTACGTGCATATCCTATGTAAAGGATACGAGACGCTCCGAAACGGTCTTAGCTACGGATTGGAACAACAGGAGAATTAGAGAGGGGAGACTTTGCTAGCGTAGGCTATTCGCAGACCACGAGGCTAGACATCATAGCACATCACGTCATCGAGACGCATTAAATTTGTGATTTACACAGCTACCCCCCTAGGCGACACCCTAAAGGTGGTCAGATACACAAACGTAAAAGTCTTGTAAAAATACGCAGATATGGTTTTGTGGGGGCAGAGAAATGTGAAAAACACTAATAGCCTATTTATAGTTTTCTTACAAGTCTCTTTCATGGAGACCTGATAATAAACAAAATTGTTTTGTTTATAATTGCAATTAAAAATAATACATGAAACTGAAAAGTGGAACAATAAAGACACATGAGTTTTAAGTGTCATCGCTGGCATAATACCAACAACACATTAGATACAGAAAAAAATAGTTTCCATACCATGCATCATAAATATTAAAATCATCGACATATACCTTAAATATCACATCTTTTCCATTTATTTCATTACCAACTTTGTTGCCAACAATATTCGTGGATACGTATAAAAATATAGCGCAACACATTAACTACGTTCTTGTTGAAGACCAAGCAGACCGAAAAATTGACCAACCCACTGCATTTTCTGATTACACGCCTGTTAAAAATGTACACTGTACTGAACATATAAAAATGTTGGCCAAATTATTCAAATCCAGAAGAGAAATAACAAAACCAACATTTGCGAAGACGGACATTTTTTGTCAATTCCTGGTTCTAGAAATCAGCCCATGTCATGACATTCAAACCAACTGAGGCAGGGTTGTCCCAAGTGGCGGCCGGTGCTGCCATTTATTGTAGTCCGCGAAAGGTTGTTAGTCAAAAGTGAAGGTACCTTGCAACCTTCTTCGGCGAGAATAGTAGGTCCCTAGCGCAAACGCCCTGCTGGGGTCAAGTCGTTAACGTTAACGTTAACGTTAACGTTAAAACTGGCGAAGTTTTGATTTACGTATTTTTTCCTAGTAAATTCAGAAGTTGAAAATCATCCCATGTGTTTCATTGCGTTTTGCATTGTACGGTCTGATATCACGCACGTTTGCATCCCCCCCCTCCTCGTTTCAAAGCAGCCGTGCGAAGTGCCGAGATAAACATCACTGGGAAGTCAGGTGTGGGTGTAAAGAAAATATGGCGCGCAACCCGATTAAAGACTTTAGTTGTGACCCTCGAGGCATTGAAAGTTGGACACCCCTGCACAGAGCAAACGAAGCTGTGGGCCGGCGCGATGAGTAACGCAATGGGGTCCCATTTGAATTGAATTGAATTGCCTTATTTTACGTGGCGAGACTCAGGCCATGAGGCCTGCTCTTCCGTCTGACCACGCAAATTTTGTTACACTCCTTTCACCAACTAGCGGAAAGAAGGTATTACTGAGGCGACGAAACCGGCGATTTGAATTTAGCTCAGAGGCGTCATTTAGGCTTGATCTTTTACATGCAAGTAAATCTACTAACATAGGACAGCCGGCTTTACTTTCCCTCCGAAGGAAGGCGTACGAAGGATTTTTTCGCCCCTAAAAATCCACGGCTTCGATCGGGTTTGAACCCGCGAACTTGGGTATAGCAGTCCGTTACGCTAACCGCTACACCACCGCCGCAAATTGTGGGCAAGTAAGTAATAAAATAATAATTATTTAAAAATAATTCTAAAAATAATTTCTAAAATAATAATTATTTCCTAAATTCTTGTTTTTGTTTTTCAATGCTGCTTTTTTTTGGAGGGGGCTCAAGAAAACGTGCGCAGATAATCTCTTTCTCCACACGTCATATACAGTTTTTACTGTTTTTTTGACTAATAAACGCGCGGTGGGGTGCTGTCCGCCTGCCTTGAGACTTGACAGACACAGGAGCAGAGGATCACAAGCGAATCCTAGCGACGAACCGACAATGGCTTCCCAGACATGTTACACAGTCGCGCGTCCAGACACTTTGGAACAAAGCAATATATTCTCACACAAAATAAATTCACAATAACTAATTTTTATAATGAAATGTACTAATATATTACTCAAGATGACACAGAATAAATGATACAAATTCCTAGGAGTTGTAGAGGCTGAAAATTATCACTTTTTGTCACTGAACATGCAATAAGGAATTTCATACAACGAAGGTACATATCGCACCCCCTGCTACAGCTCAAAATTTTCATTTTTGAGTTGTTACTATAAAACAGTTGGCCGAAACGATACTTGACCAGTCTGTAAAACTGTGGCTCCATATCTTCACAACATACCGGTAGTGGGCAGATGTGTGACCACCGGTAGTGGACGGCTGAAGAGATCAAGACTAAAAGTTACAAACTCCAATTAAAACAAAGGCCAGTTCTTTAGAGTTAAAGCTATAAATAAATAAAACACTATTGAATCCCGGTTTTATATCCGTTCTCATTCGTGCAGCTAAATCTGTTTGTCTTAGTAATGTTTCATTATTTCCACAAACGCTTTTCGTGATTTATGGAAAACCTGACATTTAGAGTTGTGTTACTTCTGACCAAGTGTGCGATGTGTGACATTTCCCTCCACTTTTTAAGCGACTTCCGATGCTCAATTTGTTCGGCAGTTCACGTTCTAACGCAGTCGAAGAGATTTCGTGCACGTGTCGAACAATGCGCCTTTGTGGTTGCGTAACGATCAGAGGGAAATGTCATGTATATAAATGCCGCATTACATTACAATTCACCTATGTTCATTGGTGAAAAAGTAATCATTTTCGACGCGTCTACAAACCCGAGAAGTTTATAAAACATTAATTCTTAGCCACCATATAATCGTGTATGATTTATGCAATACACTTTACAATCGTAACGAAATAATTTCAAAAGATTTGTAAAAATTTTATTTTTTTTTCGTAGGAAACATCCATTTTATAGAACACCATCCTCATTTCAACGCATATCCAATAAATATTATCAAGAAGGTGTTGCGTTACGTTCTCATCATTAGGAAACGGGATAGGAAGGTTGTTAATATAAAGTTTCGTCGTAAAACACGCTCGCTCAATATATTCATGCTCGTTAAGAAATTCAATCGCCATTCGTCGTAAATCACGCTCACAATAATTTCAACGTGTTGCTGCAATAGCGATGTTAAAATGTAACTAGCAATATTTTTTGTATCAAGAATATTTCGTGTGTAAGAGCAATTGAGGATTCAAAATTGATTTTCTTAAGCCCCCTTAATTTCAAGTGGCACTCGTTTTATCGCGGGAGTTGGCGGTGGCCCCCCGCTGGCTGGTGAGATCCGTCGCCGACCTACGTTGGCTTGCGACGATTTTCCCCAACCAGGTATCTCCACCAGTGGGGCACTACCCCCAGTCGGGACAAGCTCTAAGCTCCCGACAGGTCTCCCGGTATGTGTGGTAGTGTAGTGCATATTTTAGTGTGTAAGTATGGGGTGAGGTTAGAATAAGGAAGGGAAGGAAAGATTCCGGACGGTCCTTGTCCCGTTTGTTAGAACTGCTCTGTCATTTGCCTGGTGCCGATCGGAGAAAAAACGATCAGAACATCCGGATCTTCGAATTTTCCAGTCAGCGGCTGAACTGGACTTGCTACGGAGCTAGTGTCGAACGTCCTGCCACTCAAACCGCAGGACCTATCAGTCAGACACACTGCAGCGGTGTTGCCACATGCCGAATGAGGGAATGAGAAATCGAGACTGCGCAAATGCGGCGTTTTCTGTATGAACACAGCGAAATCGAAATGAGCGTGAAGCCTGACAGTTGAAGTTGAACTACTTCGACGATTTCATTAGCCAAAGAGATATATAATTTTTTTTTCTTTCATTCGTGATAGGCATATAAAGGCGATGAAATTCTAAAAATCAATAGTTGATTTGTAATCATCGCAGAAAAATTGTGGAATTTGTGTCCGTCGGCGCGGATTGGATTCAAACCAACACGCGGAAGGAAATGCGGAAATTGCGGAATCTGGTAACACTGCACTGCACAGACATGAGTTGATGACCCTGAGATACACTTGTTGGTCTCCCGGCAAGTGTAGTAGTGCAGTGCATGTAAATGTAAGTGTGTGTAAGTAAGGAGTGAGTATAGGATAAGAAAAGGGAAGAAATGATCACGGACGGTCCGTGGCCCGTTTGTTAAGTACTGCTCCGGCATTCGGCTGGCTTGATCGCACGAACCATAGAAAACAACTGATCAGAGCAGCCGACCGCTAGACGTCTGCAGCCAGAGACTGAACTAGGCCAAGCTCTATGGCTAATGTCGAACATCCTGCACTCGAACCGTAGGACCTGTCGGCCACAGACCCGAGTCGATGCCCTTTGGCGGCGCCACCTGCCGGGCCTGCCCTCCCCGCGGCGGGCCCCCGCGCGTAGTCCGTGGCCCGTTTGTTAGTACTGCTCCGGCATTGACCTGGTGTTGATAGGAAAAAACACAGAAAACTACCGATCAGAGCAGCCGGCCGCTACACTCCTCCTCGAGCCAGCGACTGAACTCTGTAGCTATACTGCGATTTTTCTAACTTTACCCCTGAAGGCCCGTTTCAGGACGGAATATGTCACGGTATTTCGCTACGTTCTCAGTCGTGACGCCAGATATTGAATGATCGCGACCGTATCAAGCAGTGCTTGCGATCATGCGACATATAGCGGCAGAAGCGAAAAAGACGCGAATGCCGTGTGCTACTCCATCGTGGCCGTAGGGGCTTGAAAGGCAGAGTTCGAAAAATCACACTATAGTATCAACCATCTGGTACCGCAGGACCTGTCGGCGAGAGACATGAGCCGCGTGCCGGCCTGCCCCGACGCGGCGTGCGCCCGCGCGCAGGTCGCGGAGGCGGCGGCGGGGGTGGCGGCGGTGGCGGTGGCGGTGGCGGTGGCGGTGGCGGTGGCGGTGGCGGTGGCGGTGGAGGTGGCGGTGGCGGCGGCGGTGCGGTGGCGGTGGCGGTGGCGGTGGCGGTGGCGGTGGCGGTGGCGGTGGCGGCGGTGGCGGTGGTGGTGGCGGTGGCGGTGGCGGTGGCGGTGGCGGTGGCGGTGCGGCGGCGGTGGCGGTGGCGGCGGCGGTGGGGTGGCGGGGCGGCGGCGGCGGCGCGGCGGCGGCGGCGGCGGCGCGGTGGCGGTGGCGGGGGGGCGGTGGCGGTGGCGGTGGCGGCGGCGGTGACGGCGGTGGCGGCGGCGGCGGCGGCGGTGGCGGGCGGCGGCGGCGGTGGCGGCGGCGGCGGCGGTGGCGGCGGCGGCGGCGGCGGCGGCGGGTGGTGGCGGCTGCGGCGGCGGCGGTGGCGGGCGGCGGTGGCGGTGGCGGTGGCGGCGGCGGTGTGGCGCGGCGGCGGTGGCGGTGGCGGCGGCGGCGGTGGCGGTGGCGGCGGCTGCGGGGGCGGCGACGGTGGTGGCGGCGGCGGCTGGCGGTGGCGGCGGCGGCGGGCGATCGAGCGGAGCAGCGCGAAGAGCGGCGGCCGCCGCCTGCGGAGCATTGATCGCCCGCGGCGGCGTTACGCAACTCCCCGCTTCACCTCCAGGCACTCAAGGGGCCCCCTCACCTACTCTCCATTGGTGATTATTAGAGACGGGAAAAATTGTAGCATGAAGGTGAAAATATCTAATGAAATCTGTAAGAAGATATAAGAAAAATGTAAAATCAGATATACACTTCGGTTTTTCTTTCTTGCGCACGTGGGGGTGTCAATAAAATGGAATATGTCACGGTATTTCGTGTCGTTCTGGATTGTGCCGCTAGGAGTCGCATGATCGCGACTGTATCGAGCAGTACTGGCGATCATCCGATTCCTGCAGGCACAACGGAGAACGACGCGACATTCCGTGAAATATTCCATTTTATTGACACACCCCCGTGCGCCAAAAGAGAAAAACCGAAGTATAGTTTTTAATATTAAAACACACTAATTATAAAACGATCATTTGCATAATACAAATAATATTGACTATTTTCACTCTTATGATTTCGACCAATCACATTGAATTCGTAGCTGAAGAGCCAATCGCTGCTGTAATCCTCTTCGCGTTTTATCGCTTTTGTCTTGTGGTATTTGTCTTATTGCCACCGCGTTGCTGGAGAGGCATAATGATCGAGGAGTACTTGAGACGTATGTCACATCTGCATCTTGCTGAATGACAGAACATTCTCTGCTGAAGGGAAAATACGGCGCTAAGATTGGCGAATCGTCGAACGACTAGTGAGTTTTAAATTTAAAAAAAAAAACATAATTAACTTTATTCATGCATTGCCTTTTATTAGTTAGGCATCAATTAATTCTTGAAATAGTCCTCCTAAATACCACCCGAGGTTCGGAGTTTCCCATATAAATTCAATCGCTGCTACGCGACTCAGAACATCTCGTGGTATTACTACTGCTAAAAATATTCCTAAAGAAATTTTAAACATAATTAATATGTTTGAAAATTCAATTAAAGGTCACAAAACGCGGTGTCATTGATACTTTCCATATTTACATAAATATGTAATGAAAACAGTATGAATATGTAATAAATATGTAAAATCGAATATAATATGTAATATTAAAAAACACAAATTATAAAACACATTAACCCAATTCAAAATTACATTCCTCAAAAATGTCCCTAAGCAAATTTGAAAAATAATACAAACATTTTAAAAATAATTTTGAGAGCGCAAGTACATCGCACATTTAATACTTTACAACTTTCCCGTCAGTTATGAAATTTTTATCTACTGCTATTCAGGACAGTAGTTTAGCAGCCACACGGAATGCAACAGAAGCCCTTGTACTGGAAGATGTACTGGAAGACCAGCAATCACTGCAGCGTACATTCTCATTGAATTGTTACACGTCAGCGATCACCAACGTTTCTCGGAAATGAAGGTTAAAGGCCACGGAACGCAACGTCAGTGATACTAGTCATATCTAAAGGTGAAAATGATCTCAGTTACGCACTACACCCGCCACTAAAATAACCGAGGCTGGCGCGTCGGACTGTAAAGACATCCGACCGTGTCTTAATGTAGCGTACTTCAAGTAGACATCACTCAGTTATTATATGGGAAACAATTATGATTTTAAAAAAATACTTCTTTTCAATGAAAATATGTAATAAAATTGAAGAAAATTGATAAAATAAAAATTATTTGGTGAAAATAGCAAAATATGTAATGTATACTAAATATGTAAAAATATGGAACGAAAAAAAAATGATATTGTGTAAGGATAACTGCGATTCGCCAAGATTTCAGTTTTGAGAACGGTAAGTAGAAAGACAGAAAATATGAAATTACATAAAAACCCCGTCTCCAGTGCTTGTACGCGTTGCTTCGATTTTTTTTGTTTACGTAGTGTAGTGTGTGGCGCAGGTATAATGACATCACCTCCACGTATGTTTCGTGTTCTGCGCATACATTTTTTCTTCCACTATAATCTCATATGGTAATCGGCAATCACATCAAATGAAGATGATGAGTGCTAGCCTCATTTCTCAGCCAATGCGCGGGAGGAGGCTTGAGCGTTCATCTCGTTCCTTTACCTGAGTAGGTCACAGTGGTGGTTTGCGTTTGCCTTCCACAACATGGAAATGGAAGGGTGGGGGATCATGAGAGGTAGTGAACGATGATAGATGCATGATAATGTGCGATGTTCAGGTGGGTTATGAGATGGTAAGACAAGCACACCACGTAACAACAACATTGTAAACCAAAAGCCAAGACTCGAACACGCAGTCTTCGGCTCCGTGTAATTGAAGCGGCAGTTTTTTCTCATAGCCAGCATTACCTATGTTCCTCATGTGATTCTGACCGGATGGTATTAAGACTCCGAATCCCGACGGTTAGCTACAGACGTTAAGTCGAATTCACGCGTTGCCAGGAGGAGAATTCTAGCGGCCGGCTGCTCTGATCGGTAGTTTTCCGTGGCTTCTCCGAACAACACCAGGCGAATGCCGGAGCAGTACCTTAACAAATGGGCCACGGATCGCGCGTGATCTTTCCTTCCTCTTTGCCGTCTAACCTCACTCCTTCCGTACACACTCTTTCATGCACTACACCGCGCGACATGTCGAGAGATAGTTCAGGGGGTTGGAGTGGCCCAACCCCGTTGGGGGAGAGGCCAGGACAGGAAGTCGCCCTTCGTCGATGGGAGTAAATTCCATGGGACTAAATTCCTTGTACACAATCTGGGCACTGAGATAAATGTCTTCTTTCTTCTTCACTTCAAGGATTAGGCGGCAGCCAGTTCCATGTTCACACATCAAACCATCTTCTACGTGGTCAACCTACACACCTTCATGTTGAGTTGTAATGCAACATTTGTTTAGTAGCCTATTATGCTACATTCTTTCTAAATGTTTTCTCCAGTCTTATTTATCAAATTATATTTTTATTAATTTATTGATGATGTTTCTAATTTTGCGATGTCAATAATTCTAAACAAATTAGTACGATGATCAATCACGGACAACGCCTGCCAGGTATCATTGAGAAAGCCCCAATGTTCAATGATGTGAACATAAAAAATATGAATAATTAAACTTAATACAGCACATACATTCTCATATTATTTCTGTTGTTTTACCTCGGGCGGTGGCGGTGATTTCCCTCCGTTGGATGGCGAGATCCGGCGCCGACCTACCGCCGACTAGTGGGGTTTTCCCAACCGGGTATCTCCCCCAGCGGGGCACCGCCCCTGTCGGGACAACCTCTAAGCTCCCGACAGGTCTCCCAGCATGTGTGGTAGTGTAGTGCATGTTAGTTTAAGTATCTGTGTAAGGGGAGGATAGGACAAGGAAAAGAAGGAAATATCGCGCGCGGTCCGTGGCCCGTTTTGTTAGGGTGCTGCTCCGGCATTCGCTTGGTCTTGATTGGAGAAAACACGGAACACTACGATCAGAGAAGCCGGTCGCTAGAATTCTCCGCCAGCCAGAGACTGAATTCGACTTAGCTGACAAGCTAGTGTCGAAAATCCTGCCGCCCGGGACTGGAACCTAGGACCTCCCGATCAGAGGTCTGCAGTGATATCAGTTCAAATTTCGAAAAATCACGGTGCAAATTTCGAAAATCAAAAAAAAAGAGGCTTCGAGGACAATGTTAATAAAAATGAAGGCTTTTGGAGAAAATTTTGAAAATATTGAAGCTCACGTAAAGTACCCCCCAAATCAAAATATCCGTTTGAACCTCGTAGGATTTTGTGTTCCTTCAGATCGATCGGGAATATCGATTTGAAGGAAAAAAATACACGGTCTGAACAGTTTAGGCGCCAACGATGACCGCAGACAGACGTTTTGACCGTCAATGGATTTTTTGGCATCAAGGTCCTACGAAACTGGATTCTTTATGGACATGTTAGAGGAAATAATTTACTACCTATAAGAACAAGATTTATCCATTCTTTTTCTGCTGGGGTCCAGCAATGAGAGTTTTTCATACGAAAAACCGACGATTTTCGGCGCAGGATTATAATACTACCTCTTTTTACAAAGTATGGCTAGAAAGTGGACATGATAGATACTTTCCAGGTTTCACAAAAAAGTCAATGCAAACGAATTTGTAGTTCAATAGAATTTCTTAAACATGGCGCGTAATATATAGCTTTTCATGAACAGAGGAAATGAATTAAAAATTTGTTCCAGTAAGTTATTTACCAAAGCATGTCTACACGTAGATTGAAATAATGCATAATCAAATTCCTGGATAACTCGGGATATAACAAAAGCATCGAAAAACAGAATAGGAGATCCACAAAAAACAAAAAAACACCTCAACTACATTTCATGATGTTCAGACGTATGACAGCGGCGAATAATACTCCACATATTCCGCCTCTCTCCGTCCCGCGCTCTTCCCGATCATTTGACTCCGCCTCGTCTTCCAGAGAGCATTGATGGAACTGCTTGTTAGCGTCAGCCGCGGCCGCGGCCGTTTCTGCAAACCAGAGCTAATATTTCCTGTTCTCAACAACGGCTCACAATTTCAGCGGCAATCAAAAGCTACCATTAATTATTTCCGTCGCCGTCGTCGCTGTCTTTTTCCTTGCGCGCGGATCGTCCGCATTTTCACGTTCTAGTCCGCACTACGGCAGTCTTTTGTTTCGCGCCCTCGTCCCCCCACCCCTCCCCCTCCCCACCACCCGCACGGCCCGGCAGGGCGCTCCCCCCACCCACCGCATTCTTTCCCGAAGGCACAATATTTTGTACTGCATTTTGTTTTTCTTTTCCTCCTTTGTATATTACATTTTTTCACGATGTTGTTGGCAGCGTGTTTTATTTACGCAGTTCGAAATGCCTTGTTATTGTATGACTATATTCGTAGAACAGCATTTTATTATAATTTGTTTGATGATACTTTTTATTTCGCTTCAAACAAAAATAACGAAACAAAAAAAATGTGAGAGAGAAAAGAGTATTATGATGAAATTACTGTGAATTGTCGTGTATTATACAGGACAGAGAATTGAATTGATATATTAATGTTTTGAGTTCAGTGAAGCGTTATATATTCAACAGGCCTTTTGTTTTGTTTCCGCCGATTCCTTTATTTCGCCGAATGACGATGCAGTTTAATTTTGGGAAAATAACAAAAATGCTGAGAGGTATTTCAGTTATCAGCTTTTATTCGACTAGAATCCGTTAATGTGAGTTTCGACCGCACCACCCATCTTTGGCCCTATCGACCGGCTATTGTTCAGGGATGGGGCTTTCTTTCCAGCCCTCCACTGAACAACCCACATTTTAAATAATTTTCGGTCAGTGGTTCTCCACGCACGAGAGTTCGTGCGATAATCGTAATAAGAGATTCAATTACCTAGATACCATCAGAATATGTAGGGGGTAATTTATGAGTCGCAGTACGTTATCCCAACTGCACGCTTATTTTATGATACGGTTGTAACTTGAATAAATTTTGCTGTCCAAGCCCTGTAATACAGCGTTATTTATCCCGAGTTTACTGCTGTCAGTGATGTATGTTATTACCATGAACCGTTTCCTTTCCTGTGTTTCATACCAATGCCTATGTCATGAATTCCAACTTTCTTTGGCGTTCGGTATTGGCTCTTCGGGATCTGCGCGAATTTAGGTTCAGTAACAAGCACGCAAAGCCGTCACATGAGGTAGCGAACAATCTGTCCTCTTGCGGTCGGTTCGTTCACGCAGTCACGGCGACAGAGTTCAACTTTGAGAGACTGCCCGAATACTTAAAACAAACCAAGACATTTGAATTAAATATGCGTCCTGGAGCCAGGAAGAATTACAGCATCGAACTCATATTCATACTTTTCATCTAGCGTTTACTCTGTTTAGATGACATTTATACATTGTATCTCATGTGTATTGTAATTTCATATCCCCAACGGAGTAGTGAGTCAATATGTACACGCAAAATGAAAATAAACACGGAGCAATTATTTATTTATCGTGAACATTAATTTTAGCCTTTCAAAACACCGACTTTGAATTCAATTTACAAAAAGAGAAAATTTCCGTGCAATAAAATACATAACTTTCGAACCTAAATATTTTGAATCGTACCAGAATTCCAACCGTTGCTGCTGTTTCTGTTGTAGACTACACAACTAACAACGATCTTGATATAAATTGCAACATTCTTCAACATTTTTGACGCGATATCATTCGTTGCCATTGAGACATTTTAAAAAAGATAAAATATTAAAAAATAATTTATTTAATATTTATTTTTTAATTGAGTTTCGGAAAAATGCGAATTAAATTTTACACAACCATGTCAGTTCTTGCGTTACTCTAGGGAAGCGACTGTTGTGTACCATCATAAAGATCATTAACAAGAATACAAGCCAGTGAAATTAAGTTTTTGCGAAGAATAAAAGTAGACGACTGAATGAGAAATGAGAATACCGAATGAGAAATGAAGAAATAAGAAAACAACTACAAGTGACAGCAATTATTACTAGAATACAAGACTATATAGGACAGAGCACGTAGAGAGAATAAGTGATAACAGACTTCCAAAGGTATCTTTGTATTACGCACCAAGAGGAAGAGGCATGTAGGAAGGACAAGGGAAAGATGGGGAGAAACTGTGAGGATGGAACAGTTAGTAGCCTTAGCTGTGAAGTGAAGAAAAATAGCAATTATTAAACTGAAAACGGACAATCGTCCACTATTAAGCGTGAGCAAGTCACGAAAATCTCTCCGCGTCACCGATAAACCAATCGTGTGTTCGCAACAGAAAGGTGGTGGTTCGTGTGTAGCTGGGAATATTTTGAAACAATTTACAAACTTAGATACCAAGTCAAATTGTTTCCATGCTTGCTGTTCTGATTGACATAAAAGAGTAGCCGAATACTTTTTTAAGAGAAAAACGTTTAAAAAATGCTTATTTCAAGTAACATGGTCCCTTGTATCAAAGCAATCTAGCGGCCGGCTGCTCTGATCGGTAGTTTTCCGTGGTTTCTCCGATCAACACCAGGTGAATGCCGGGGCTATACCCTAACAAACGGGCCATGGACCGCGCGCGATCTTTCCTTCCTCTTCCTTGTCCTATCCTCTCCTCTTACACACACACACTTTCACTTACATGCACTACTCTACCACACATGACGGGAGACCGGTCGGGAGGTTAGACTTGTCCCGCTGGGCGGTGCCCCTCTGGCGGGAGATATTACTTGGGGGGGGGGGACACATACAATATCCTACGTGTAGGTCGGCGCCAGATCACGTCATCCAGCGGGAAAAGATCACCATCACCTCCCACAATAAAACAATTCACTGCCCTGGCCGAATGACTGATGACCTTAGAAGTGACGCACCGGAATCACTCATCAATCAAAGCGAAGCAAGAAACGACAGGAGAGGCGGAAAAGAGCTCGATCAGTTCCTACCGAGCGAAACAAGGTCAAGCAATCACCAAATGTGTGCTCGGGATCTTGGTGGTGGTGCACGAGGGACCCTGGGTCTCCCCGTACAGCTGAACCTGCCGTGGTTGAACCGCCGATCGCGACCAGCGGTCATTGCAGTGCCTCTGACCGGGAGGTCCTGGGGTTCGAGCTCCGATGGTGGTAGTTTTTCGAGTTCAGCCGTAGCTAGGTCGAGTTCAGCCGCTGGAGAATTCTAGCGGTCGGCTACTTTGATCGGTATTTTACCGTGGTTTCTCCGATCAACACCAGGAGAATGCCGGAGCAGTACCGTAACAAACGGGCCACGGACCGCGCGAGATCCTTCCCTTTCATTCCTTGTCCTATCGTACTTCTACACACACATACCCTTACAGGCACCACAGACGCCGGCAGACCGGTCGGGAGTTTAGAGCTTGTCCCGGCTGGGGCGGTGGCCTGCTGATTGGGAAAACCCCGCTATCCGACGGTAGATCGGCGCTATCTCATCTCCTATCCAACGCGGCAAGATGACCGAAACCTCCCGGCCACAAAGCGTGCTCTACACTTACGGAATTAATGACATTAGTAGTTGACGCGGTCGGAATCACTAGTAATCAATAACGACCACTGGTTCAGACGCTGAGATCCAAAGCACCATTTGCATCGTGCGTCGTATTGCCTCTAGCTCATCGGCTGTTTTACCACCAAAAAAATCCTTCATTTGCCATTCCTCTGAGAGGAAGTAAAGCCGGCTGCCCCATGCTGTAGACGAAGTGTGTGTAAAAGATGCTCAATCCTAAAGAAGTCTCTGCGCTGAATGCCAGTTGTCTGTTTCGTCGCAAAAGAGATACCTTCTTTCGCTGCTCGATGGCGAAAGTAGCGTAGTGATATTCCGAAGTCAGGCGAAAGAGCAGACCTGATCGCCTACGCCCCGCCACACGCAACATTATAAAAATTCCGTCGAAATGATTCCTGTCTTCTCCTCTCTTTAAGCGAGGATACATGCATTTACATTGGGAAATTTTCCCTTAAAATTTTATGTTTTTGGATTTATACTTTTAATGTTTCATAATGTTCTACAGTTTTTAAGACATAGCTTAATTTAACATATTTTGACATATAACATTAATTAGTATTTGTTTGCACTTGACGACGCGTGTAAATATCACGCAAAACTGTGTGCCAACATTATATGGACAATAAAAACCTCCGAAAAAATGTTCCGTTATTGTCAGTAAAGAAAAAGTTTACTTGTGTTAAATTATTAACATTAACTGTGACAATCATAACACTCTGATGTATTTGACTGTTGGAAAATATTGCTTAAGGAACATAATTCGGATCGCACCTGTCCTCATTTGCACGCTTGTACCCACCTGTCCCTCACACAACTCGTGTCCTCACAGAACTCAGCTGTTCTCAGAAATCATGGCTTAAAGTGCGTGTTTGCAAACCTCGGTTTTTAAGGGTGTAGAGCGCATCGTTCCAGAATATCTCGGACCAGAATGCCTGCTTTTCTGCCAGACCTAAACGGAGACGAGTAATTTTTTAAGAGAAAATCAACATTCTTACCTGAAGATAATAAAATAAGTAAGAGATGCAAATCCACTAGATGGTACACAACCCGGTTCACTTCACGATTCCAATGCAATACTTTCGCCCTCCGTAAGTCTTGAGAGCAGGGAACTCGCAGGCCCTCGAAACGAAACAAACCCAAACAAAAAAGCCTCACGCAGCGGAAACTTGAAGGTTCTCGGGATGTAATACGGTTTGTAATCTCCATTCTTGCGCCAAGGAAGTCGATTGGCCGGACAAGGAGCTTCTGCCGCTTGGCACGTACCGCCGCGCCCCCTGGTGGCCCGACCACGCCCCCCCCCTTCGTCCGATCCCAGGAACTTCCCAGGCGAACGCGCCTATTTGCATTGCTTCGTGCTCTTCAACTTCTTCTTACGAGGAGCTTACAGTATGTTTGAATAACTTTTTAAAAAAGTACCAAGTACTTCTAGCTACGTACTCTTTATTACACGCTGCTACTTCACGTTAAACGCCGCCTTAACTTCGGCCGAGTGAGTCGGAATTTCTAGAGAACGGATGCTTGTGTACACCAGAAATCCACTAAAGATTAGCCTACTGGAGATTCACTGCTGCAGCAGAATGAAAAGGGTATAGAATAAGTACAACTCGTAAACTACTTAAGGTTATTGACCATGACTTTGAAGGTGATGTGAAGTTCTTCAGCAATATACACGTAACAAGAAACAGAATTTTAGTCTGGAATGTAGAGTGCTATCAAAGATTTCTGTTGTTTAATATTTCATTTCAGATGTAAAGGAAATAGTCCTACATCGAAATAATCATGTTTAAAATAAATAGTTAATTACAGCAGAGTTTAAATAAGTATATGGGTGTCAAGAAGATTTCGAAATTCAAAAGTATTTATAAATACATTTACTGGTCGAGGGAAAATAAACAAATATACACATCAAAATATTACGTAGTAAAAATATAGAATGATAGGAATTTTTCGTTTCTAAAATTGATGAGCATGCCATCTCCTCAGACTAGTTGAAAATCTCCACAATGTGCAGGGGAATCATTATTTAAAGCAGGCCGTTATAATAGAATGGTTATTACACAGGTAATAACAAACGATTAGCGCTTTTTGTTTGGAGCAATATGTTCAGCCTTTCACGCTAAATAAGTGCATTAGTAAAATATGGCTCTTTACCGCTTTCCAGACGTTGGTAAGAGAAATCAAAGAAAATGATGGGACTTTCATCCAGGACGCATTCAATGGAATAATCATCCAGCAGGTTGATTCATTCATCCCACTTATCTGACGACCAGAACCTGTCCCCGACGCGGAACTAATGTAACTCTCGACATACACATTTTAGATTGCGGAATAGATGCTTGTCACAGCTGGTGATTATTTTAAACAACTTAAGGGGAAAATTGCAGTTGTAGTTAATGTCACTGGAAGTAGTGAGAACGGAGGTATTTTACACACACACACACACACACGCGCGCGCGCACACACACACACACACACAGCACACACACAAGTACAGAATACGAGCCTCAAATCTCCGATGGAAGCAAACATACATTTCTAAATGCATAGTTTATTTATTCACGTCAAAAACAGTTAAAAACTGTGTGTGACGAGCTGTGGGGAGAGGTGAATTCTGTGCACGTTTCCATAATTCCGTGATTTTT
The DNA here is from genome assembly GCA_031308135.1 of Acheta domesticus. NCBI lineage: Eukaryota > Metazoa > Arthropoda > Insecta > Orthoptera > Gryllidae > Acheta > Acheta domesticus. Next base: position 17,949 of record JAHLJT010006077.1, read on the forward strand.
ATCCTATGCCATAATCGTAAGCTTCTAGTCGAATTTTTAATACAGAAAAAAAGGAGCGTTTTTTTTCAAGTTTGGTCGACAATATATTCGCTCGTATATAATAAAATATATTTTCAAAGGTAAATTAGCTATAAATTTGAGCCCTTAACCCTCATCATGTTATTCATGAAAGAATAATACATTTTGCCGCGACAATATGGAGAAAGATAATTTGAATAACTCTATTTCCCACTGAAATTTAGAAGAAGAGCACAAATAATGAAGTTACATTTAATAAGCACAAATAATGAAGCTAAGATAGCTCAGGCTTGTAACAACTGTAGCGTTTCTAATCCATGAAGTACTGGTGTTCAAGGCCGCACAATGGCGTATTTTCGACACTAGCTGTACAGCCAGGTCAAAATTCAGCAGATGGCTGGAGGAGAATCGTAGCTGCCTGCTGCTCTGATCGGCCATTTTCCGTCGTTTCTCCCGTAAATACCAGGCGAATGCCGGCGCAGTCCCCTGCTGAACGCATCACGGAATGCGGGCGATCTTTCCTTCCTCACCTTCTCCCCCTGAAATATACTTACACTTAACATGCACGACCTTACCTCACAGATCGGAAGCTTAGAGCTTGTCGCGGTCGGGGCGGTGATATCTGGAAGGGGAACCCCCCCCGCGAGACGACGTGTAGGTCGTCGACGGATCTCGCGTTCCAGGAGTGGAGGAACACCGCCATCTCTTGGAATAGCACATGCCCTAGTAACGACGCGACCCTGGTTCGATTCCCGATCGGGCAAGTTCGTAGTGTGCGCTTTCCTTGCGATGTCCCAGTATCTGTTGCTGTGTGTCGATGAGAAAACTCATTTCTCAGGTTGAGACGACCGGAATACGGCTTGGGGATGTCTTCGTGCTAGCCACACGTACCCCCTTAACTCATGGCCGCGAGGCCGGGACGCTGCTGACAGGCCACGGCCCGTACACAAGTACAAACGAAATAAATGACTAATGAATTACCATAGCCGTTGACGCAAACTCCGGAAACACAAAATAATCACTGAATCGTAATAGTTCCTAAAATATTTTTTTCACAGATTTTTTTCAAATAACTTAAAAACACCAAGAGCCTAAGAATATTTAATTTACCCTTGATCTGGTGCACATGATATTCCTAATTAGCATTTCCATTTTCTTTCTGTTATAATTTCTGTTTAATATCGCTGACACAAACACATATAATATTATCGTCAATAACGTTCGATCAGATAATACTTTAGAACATTTTCATAAAATAATTCTAAATTAAATGCAAATGAACTGCAATCTAATCGTAATGTGATCATAAACACTCGAGAAATATCATTAAGGTTTCCTTATTATCTCTTCACATCACACACGTTCAATTGAAAGTGCATCATAAACCTTTTCAAAATAGATTTCAATCCAATTTTGGCCGTCGACTGTATCTCATCGTCTGAAACGGGCAATATTTTCTGTGAAGGGACACCGATGTCCAACCTGATTCCGACTATAATTTTCCCAGAATCGTCGTAATTACCCCCACATTAGCAAGGCTTTCATTTCTGATAGCAACACGCGATCAATTCAACCTGTGCTTCGTGATATGTTGTGATTTAAAATCATCACCATCATTTCCTCACAGCGCACGTATGCCAATAAGAGACACTGCGCCTCTACTCTATATTACCGCAAGATGGCTATCATGCACTGCGAAGAGATACATCAGAATGAGAAATACGTAGGAATGAACCAACTCAATGATTCACTGATTCAAACACAGAGATAACTGAATCGACAGAATTCTAAGCGGCGCACTGCAGGTGTGTGGCATTTTGTAGCCATAAAAATACGATACTGATAAAATTCATCTGTAATTTTAATTACAGACATTGAATTTGACTTATAGGGGCATCACTTTTGCAAGTTAGTCTTGACTAAGCGAGCTCTTAATTCCTTATCAAAATAATTATTTTATTTTTTACATAATTCATTGCGCACACCAGCTTTCAGTTCGATACACAGAGCTTTCAGAAATAGGGTAAAGAATCATGGACAAAAGATGCACTAAATCCTGGAAGATTCAAGAGAGATGTAAACAACAAACAGTTATGGTAATCATTTCATCGAAACATGATTCCTTGCAAAAGTATCAAATGCATTCTCAGAAAGGTCATGTTTCTAAAAAGTAAAATGCTCACGTGCTACTATTTCCAAAGTTAACATTTATTTTTAATCTTTAAAGAATTTTTGAATGAATCTCACAGTTGAAACAATGCAGTTCATTCAAAAATAACTGATGCAAAGTTGATTCCACTCCATGAAACTATAAATCAAGGAACAGTTCGTGATATTATAAATTAAAATTTTAATACGGTAATTAAACGCCTTCGTAATGATAGGGTTTTATTGGCCTTTGGAAGTCCATATAGGTAAAAAAATACACTTCGGAACCTAACCGACTTGCTCTGTTGTTCAAATAGGACCTGACTAGGGGAACTAGCAGATTTCTTCGGCAACGTGTTTTCCACTAGAGTTCCTAGATACAGAGTAGTGCATTTCATTGTTCCACCGATTCCGCCATTTCATATCGAGTTGACAAGAGAATTAGAACTGTAAGATATTCTGTGCGTTGAGAAGCATGAATCTATCACAAGTCAATATTAATAATCTTAAACATCTCTACGTCAAGAATTGTTATAATTTTTCTTCAGCTCCTGATTGCTGCCTGGTGGGGGCTGTCGGGTGAGAGGATATTAAATGGCGGCGGTTACACTACTCTCTGAATCGAGGAACTCTATTTTCGACCTGATCCTGAAACGACCAGATTCCAGCGATTTATTGCGGAGCTTTCTGTACACTACGCGGAGATAAATAAACGTCCCTGTCGAATGATGAGTATTGTCAATTTAAAGAGAACTATGTTGATCGTAAACAGTAGTTCTCATTTGAACCTACAAAGGTATCCCAAAGCTTCAGAAAATACACTTGTTTCCCTCCATCATAACACCGCCAATGGTGAACCAATTTTCACCAGCTAAAGAGTGGGAGTTAAACAAAGGCACTGATTAGGGGAGAATTCGCGAGATAGTTATGCTGATCGATCGTTTCCCTTATTCTATGGGGCGTTTTTTCAGATGTTTGCGGGTACTACCTTAGCCACTCTTCTCGTCCGCCTCATTCCAATTCATCCCCCATTCCTGACTGGGTGTACCACAACACTCTCCTGCACTATGTCAAATTATAGAAATTGCGACACGGCAAAGTGTTAATATAAATATTTGAAGAAAATAAATCAAGTATAACATTGAATTTAATAAATAAACATAAATATTTCGGTGTAAATTATGTTGATGAAACAGTTTAATTCGTTAACTGTTTATGTACGCATTTATCAGAAATATAGCGCATTAAACACATTAACAGACATAGTTACACAAATATTTTTGAATGTTGATTCAAAAGAGCATTGCACGTTATTGTCTTAGATACGAGTATACATCTGAAGGCTGAAGACAGACATGGCCAAAACGTGATATACCGCGGGTTTCCAGTTCAAAGTAAAACGATACACTATACGCAGTTTTTTTGCAGATATGTAGAATTAGTTTATTGAATTTTTCGTTGCTTTTACCTTAACTATACATACTATTTTCTTTTTCGCGGCAAACTATTTTGTATATTGCTCGGAACTTTCCAAGTCATTTACCATCTGCCAGCCCCTTTCCCAACATACGACGAATTTAATGAGTTCCGTGGAAATATAAAATTTATAAACAAGTAACCTTTTCAGATAATGACAAAATAATTGATTATGTAATCACATATAACATCGTCGTCATAACTCGTAAACAAAACTATATTCGAAATCATAAGAGTAAATGAATCGTTTTGATTAAGCATTGCATGATTTGATAGTTTGTATGACTATACAATTACAAATATTTTAAGGGACTTTCAAACTGTCATACCACATTAGGAAAGAAAATTGCCAGTTAATTGAGTATAATACTAGTTTTAGGTCACTGCAGCTGGTGCAGTGGAACGCTGTTGCTGTGATCATACATCAAGACTTTGCTATTGAATTTAATCGCGAGTGTGCGAAATTGAAACTACTTCTCCATAACCTTATTGCAATCACACTACCATCATTTAATACACGCGAGGACTATAAAATGTAATCATGTCTGTTCGAAAATAAATTAAAAGAAAAAGACGAAGCTCAAACCATTTCATAACAACTACGATCGCAAATTTCCTGCGACGTGACAAAAAGTAGCAAGTTAAAAAAGGTTTAGATATTCTGGAGTAGATTAAGAACGATAAATATATATACTTTATGTTACATAAGTGATATCCGACATGTACTGCGCCATAGTTCTTGTAGTCATAAATGAATTCGATTAGCATCACATAACAAAATTGCGTTTCCTTACTTTAATGTTGGAAATCATTTGAGTATGTTTACTAGTAAAGAAATATCACAGTAATTGTTACGTATGGTAAATAAAGACAAGCTTACGATTCTTGAGAAGAAAACTGAAGGGTTATTAGCAAGCAGCAGAACTTAAAAAACAATAACAAAAAAAGATTACCTCAAGTCAGTATTTAAAAAGCATTTTTAATTTTTTTTAAAATTTATTTCATATAAAGTCGCATCAAAGACAAAGCTATTAGCGACTGCAACTATACATGATAAACTATAATAACACAGGATTTAAATTAAATTAAAAAGCCATGACAGACAGCATACTCCATATACCGTTTATTCATTAGTTTATGTTGAAACGTGTTAAGAGTGCACACATATTAATTACTGGGTTTATTCGTTACTAAAATTTAAAACAATCTCAAGGCAAAAATTCTACTATAAAAGAATTTCATTAAGACTATGAGATACAGCAATATTAATCAGTTCGAACATGTACATAACGTCGTAAAACTTTTCATATTTCACACAACAATTCTTCACAAATTCGCTCCAAAGCTGTTTAGGAAAAGCTCTACAATAACTAGATGTCAACGTTAGAAAATAATGCAACCAACTCGAGAAATCTTGTTTTACAAACTACCTCGTCCAGACATTATTTGTGTAATACAATGTTCGAAGGTTTCTCCAAGAAACAGTGAGGAACAAGACTTCAAGAACGATGCTGCAATGAAATGATCATACATTTAAATCAGAATGAAAAAATTCGCGCAGAATATAGCACAGAAAATTCAAGTTTAAATCAGTCTTAAAAAGGGAAATCATTAAAAAGGGAAATCATTTTCCTCTTACATGAAAATTGTTCAAAATTGCTATGAATGTAGGCTGATGAAAATAAGCCAAATTCCTGGAATATTCCATCTTAATTGTCAGATTTGTTCAAAAAGTATTTGTGAAATATTATTTCTCTTCACGCTTTTCACAACATTAAAATTCAATATTTCCATACACTTTTGTCCAGACACCATTTCAAAGACCAAATTTCATGAGACCAAGAAAAATAAGTCGCCAATTCTACAATACTCGAAGATATATAAACCCATTTATTATCGATGTGAAGTTTGATCGCTCTATTTCGTCCATAAGGGTCAGTCTTTTAGAACACACAATGAAATGAGAAATAAGGCATCTGTATCCACAGACTATTCATTTCAATTGTTAATACCTTAGAAGGAGAGATATTTCTTTACTAGATGCGATCTTTATTATTCATTAATAAAGATCTCTTATAACTCTACTTTCACTTTTTAATTGAAATTCTGGCCGTACAACACTTTCTCTTACGTGCATTTCACTTTTTTATGCAAAACATAATTTTAAGAGTACATGAAAATCCTTTCCTTCTCAATTAAAAAATATTTAAATATCTCTTATCACTGTACGCTATACTTTAGGATACACTTTAGGATCTTTTTTTTTTTTTTTTTTTAATTTATTTTCTTCCTGTTCGGCAGTTTTGCCTTTCAGGGGTTTTAAATTTTACATAACATTACTTACATAACATTTTGGGCAAACAACCTCTTATTATTGTATTTTACTACTAGCTATTTTACAAGTTTTCATGATTATATTTCTATCACATGTAATCAATTTACATACAATACTCAATTTTTATCATTAAACATTCTTAAATCTAGATATTTCTATAAACATTGAAAAGAAAATTTATTTTTAAACATACAAAATTATTGAGGATACTTTTTTTTTTTTTCATGGGGGTTTATACATGTCCTTCGGGTATCTTGAACGTATTCTCTTGTGATTATTCAATGTTTTTCCCATTGTAAATTTTTGTACAGCAAGGAGAGGACGGAAGAAGTGTAAAAAATTTATCACAGTTCTTTCTTATATGGTCGATTAGGGGCTCAATTTGAAGTTCTCTTTGAATTTGTGAATTTGAGATGAACCAAGGAGCCTTTGCACATTTTCTTAAAATTTATTCTGTATTTTCTGCAGTTTTTCAATGTTGCTATTTGCTGTGTTATTCCAGACTGGACAGGCATATGTGAGCGATGGCCTAATAATCGATTTAAATATTAACATAGCACATTCCAAATTTAAGGCTGAGCGAAAGTTAATTAACGGATACAGTTTCGATATTTTGGCATTGTTGCACTGGTTATTACTTCAATGTGCTTTTTTCCAAGTTAACCTGCTGTCAATGTTAACCCCAAGATATTTTACTGGTGTATCAGATGCTAGCCATGGGATGATAGTATTATTTACTACTAGTGGGCGCGGAAACTTTGGTTACAGAGAGTAAAGATTTTGGCCTGTGTTTTAGTTGGGTTTATTTTTATTCTCCACTGATGAGCCCACTTTAGAAAGCATGAGACATCTGCTTCTATGTTATCCTTCGCTACATTTTATATCTGCATGCGTTGTGTATATTGCAGTATCGTCTGCGAATAATGCAAGATTTGAGTCACCTAATTTGGGAATGTCTGAAAATAAACATTGAAGAGGAGCGGCGATAGCGCGGAACCTTGCGGTACCCCTGCTCTTATTGTTCTAGTTTGTGAGAGTGCGCTGTTTACTTTAACTCTGTACGTTCTGTCTGAAATAAAACTATTTATAATGTCCTGTAAGTAGAAAGGTACTCCCAGATGTTTCAGTTTGAACAGTAAACCAGTATGCCAGACTTTATCAAGGCTTTCTCTACGTCTAAGAACAGTCCAATTGTATGCTGTTTGTTATGGAAACCATTTGCAATTTGTTCTACTAGGCGGATGAGCTGATGAGTTGTACAGTAATTTTGCCTGAACCCGAACTGCTCGTCTGGTAATGCCCTTATTTCTAAGAGGTATTTGGTAAGTCTTTTTTGTATCAGTTTCTCAAATACTTTGGACAAAGATGATAATAAGCTAATTGGTCTATAGCTCGTTACTTCTTCGGATTTTTGCCTGGTTTACTGATTGGAAGGACAATGGCCTGTTCATGATTTTGGATAATACCCAATTCTAAGTGCAGAGTTATATATTGCTGCCAGGGTTGCAATCGAACTTCTTGTAATTCTTTCAAGACTCTGTTTGTTATACGGTCATGGCCAGGAGCCTTTCTAATTTTGAGCTTATTTATAATTAAAGCTATTTCGTGGGGGCTAATAAATTTAATTTGCGTGGGGACTCTGTAATTTATGTCTGTCATACACTCCTCAATTTCTTTTATTATGTTTAACATCAATCATGGGGTTAGGTGTAAAAGTATTTTCAAAAGTTTCGGCGATGTAATCAGCCTTTTCTTGGTCTGTGTGTATATTATTTCTTTTGAGAGTTCAGAGGGGGATATTTGTTTTTTTCCCCTGATATACTTTTTATTGTTGTCCACAGTC
>JAHLJT010006079.1:0-18430 GCA_031308135.1 Acheta domesticus
AAAAATATTAAAAATAGCGTACCGCTACAGTATAGCGTAAAGTTATTTTGAGTTATTTTTTTGTTTTTTCAAAAATTACATAATTGTAATTTTTTTTTGAAAGATCTCTCACATCATTAATATGCACATTTACGAGCAATTTATAAACATTATTATATCTGTGAGTGTAAGTGCTTCAAATAAAGTATTTTGAAAACTCAATCATTTACTGTGAAAATGAGCTTCAAATTTCGCATTTTTAGTAGTGCTAAAACGCCATCTTCTCTTGAACGGCACATAATTTTTAAAAGAAAATTGCCTTTTACGGCTAGGTTTTTGTGTTCTTTAATATTCTAAAATTAATATTTTCGTTCTACGAATGGGAAACTGAAAAATTAAGAAAATGACAAAAAAATGTACTTTTGGCGGTGATAGATGGTAGCTGGCAAGAAAAGAGTATGTGGCAATTCCGAATAGCTAGCGAAGACCCAAGAAAATAGAAAACTAATACGGGAAAGTCTGTGCCATTCTGTAGCACCACTAGTTAATACACAAATAATTTTTCAATTTTCGCACCCCAGCAAGCTGGCACCCCGAACTCTCCAAAACTCCCTCTATTCCTCACAACAAATCAAGGAAATTCAAGTAATACGATGCAAAGAGTAGGGTTGTACTTACTTCATCGGTATTTACGCACTACTTTACTTTGCTTTTGCTTTCTGAAGAGTAAAAACCTTTTGTGTTATGTTTGTGACTATCAAGGAAAGCGAAAAGTTAACTCTCAAGGAGGAGTGAATAATTTGTTCAAAGTTGTTTTTTAAAGAAGTATGAATTGTTCCGAGAACATCTCTCTATAATGCTGAATAAACTTTTATTGAAAATTTGTTTCCAACATCAATTGTATTGTTATTTTTGTTTGATATTCTGCAATTACATTAGACGTTACATTTATATATTAAAAAAATAATCATGTTTCATTAACAACTTTCCTTCTTAATTGAAAGGATAGACAAATGGATAGGGAAAGGGTGGGTTTTAACATGCGAGAGTTCTCGCACGGGTACGCTAGTTTACGCATATTTTAGGTAATTAAATACGAAGATTAGATGGTGAAGAGTACAAAGAATATGCTATCAAAACAATGTGGAACATTACTTCAAAAATTATTCAGGAAAATACTTTAATGAGTGCACACGAGTGTTCAATCCATTCGAAATCGATGAATTGCGCTGCTAATTCATCATGTACATCTTCCATTTCAAATACTTCCACGGAAGGGCAAGACTTGGAAAACAACTTTAATGATTGTGCTTTTAATAAATGTTCTTTTAAGTAGCCTTGTTGTTATTGTTTTTCGAAAGTTTTATTACCATAAAATTGAAACACATTTGAAATAATTTTCTGCATTAAACTGTTATTCAAATGTTACTTGATTATAAGTTATTCCAGGAGGCAGTGATAAGTCGGAGCTGAATGAAAGTTTTCATATTTTGGTTGTAATTTTGAGTAATATTTCTCTTTTTCGTAATTCCTGTGATTTAAATTATCCTTTCAAATCATGTTATGTATTTATTCGTGAAATAGTCACGCTAAATATCACTCGAAGTGCTGTGCTAGCCGGTAAATTCACTCCTCGCTAGGCGAGTCGTGAATTTACCGGCTAGCACAGCACTTCTCGTGATATTACTTATGATAAATTGGAGCCGCTCTTAAGAAAATGGAGTGTAAGCGTTACTGTACATGTGAAAATGGAAGTTTCGGAATTTTCACAAGAATCTTTCGAGTTTTCGAACTTCATTTATAAGCACTTCTACTCACAAATGTAATAATGTATACAAATTCCTGGAAATGTGAATATTAATGGCGTGAGAGACACTTAAAAAGTTTTGAAAAACCGAAAACATACAGCCAAATTCATTTTATGTCAAATTAAAGAGTGCAAATAGCATTCGTAGTCGGTTAGTCAAAAAATTACATTTTTGTAATTTTTGAAAAAAAACAAAAGAATCGATCAATATGGTATGTATGTCATCTCAGAGTACATTAGGCACTATCCTTTCCAAAAGTTTAAAGAAAAATTTAGTCGTTTTTGAGAAAATCTTGTTCTAGTAATTTTTAAAGTTGCACATATTGCACTCAACATTGCGCGAAAACTACTAAAAGTGTCAAAAAAATGTGCATGACCTTATTGAAAGAACTAAGTATGGAGAACAAATATAATTTTAAGGAAATATCTCTATCTTCAATTTTGTAGTTGTAGGAAGATGCCGAAAAAATCGAATTTTTGCAATTTTCCAAAAATCAGAGTCAACAATGAAAATAAGACCTATGCCATCTTTAGTGTATTTTACTTTATTCTTACAAATTAATTTAAGGAAACATTTAGAGTAATTTTTGATTGTTAGTGATATCGGGCATGTCAACTACTGTCGTCATTAGTCCCATAAGTGCAATGTATGTTTATTTCATCGTGAGGTGGAGGAGATGTTCCCAGCTGGATGGCGAGATCCAGCGCCGACCTTCCGTCCACTAGCAGGGTGTCCCCAACCAGGTATCTGCCATCAGTGGGGCACCACCCTAGCCAGGGACAAGCTCTAAATCACCGACCGATCTACCTGTCGGCTTGCCGGGTTCTTTCTTAACCAGGTATCTCACACTAGCAGTGAATCGCCCACAGACGGGACAAGTTACAATCCTCCCACTGGTCTCCCAGCATATGCGGTAGTGTTGTGCAAGTTAGTGTAAGTGTGTGTGAAGATAGTTGATTGATTGATTGATTGATTAATTAAGGTTTAAAGGGCGCTTCAACTGCCAAGGTCATTGGCGCCCATGTCGAAGTATTTTAAAAAAGGGAATAGGATCAGTATGTGTTACAGATGGAACCTACCCCCTGATTAAAAGCATATACATAAAAAGAGACTTGAATTCTACATCGAGTATTCAACATTCAACATTCTACATCGAGTATGACACAAAGAATATATAACAAACACGTAAAATTCATAGTAAAACTAAAAATTGGCTTTAAAGGGGCCAAAAATAAAACAAAAAAGTAAAACACTATTCTTATCTCTCAAATAAGATTATATATTCCGCTTTCCCTCAAGAAGCGAAAAAGTTTTGAGAGCGCGGAATCGTCATCCCCGAGCACCTCCCTTAGCGAGTTGCCCAGGCCATGTCTTCGTCGGTTACCAACATATTTCCTACAGTTCAGGAGGATGTGTTCCACAGACCGAACCGTCCCGCATGAGTCACAAAGGGGAGGAGTTTCTCCTCGAAGGAAACCGTGAGAAAAACGGCAGTGTCCAATACGAAGACGGGTTAAAATTACTTCCTCACGCCTAGAGGAGCAAGTTGAGGAACGCCAGGGAATTACAGAATTCTTTATCCCACTTAGTTTAAAAGTGGTATTGTGCCACTCTGTTTGCCACGCTCTAAACAAAGATCGTTTCAAGTAAGCCTTAACATCGGACAATGGTACAGCTGGAACGTCGATACGAGTATTATGAGTAGCTGATTTCGTCGCCAGGTCGGCCAGCTCATTCCCTGTGATTCCCACATGGCCTGGAACCCAACTAAGAACCAGGTCATAGTGCGGGACATGAGACTATGAATCAGGTTTTGAACTGATTTTGTCAGGTAGTCTGACGAAGGCCGGGAGATAGCCTGAAGAGAACTGAGAGAGTCAGAACAGAGAACTACTCGCTGTAACGTCGTTGACTCGATGTACTTTAGGGCTTTGAGTATCGCATACATTTCAGCAGTGAATGAAGACGATATGATTTGGTGGCCCAGATGCAATGAAAACTGCACGCCCACTGCGTCATTGTGTGATGACCCGTCCGTGTACAAGAATAGATGATCCGGATAGGCTTCCCTCATACCCTGAAACTGCTTCTGGTAAACCAGAGGACTAGTATTTTGTTTGGAAAGATTGGAGAGTCTGAGGTCAATATTGGGGAGAAGGAGTTTCCAAGGAGGAATCAGGTCATTTGGGGGTTTCACAGGAGTGGGAAGATCGACATTAAGTCCCCGTAAAAGATTTCGCAATCGAATGCCTGGGGGCTGGGGTAGCGATGTTCGAAGAATATAAGATTCATATTTTGGGCGAGTGATTATTCGGCGACAAGGATGATTAAAGAGTCCTGACAGTTTAGCACCATAAGACGCTAATAGAATATCTCGCCTTATTTTTAAGGATGGCTCCCCAGCGTCAGCTAGAATGCACTCGATTCGGCTGGTGCGATACGCGCCTGTTGAGAGGCGAATACCTGCGTGGTGTATGCTGTTGATGGGTCTAAGGGTGGAAGGAGCTGCAGAACCATACACTTCACTACCGTAATCCAATGCTGAGCGAATGAGTGCTCTGTATAACAGCAGTAGGGTAATGCGGTCGGCCCCCCCTTGAAGTGCCACTAAGCATTCGAAGAAGATTGAGGGGGGAGACGCATCTGGTTTGCAATGTGCGGATATGAGAGCGCCACGTGAGGGACTTGTCAAAAGTCAGCCCCAGAAACCTGGCAGAGTCAGTGAATGGAAGCTGATTTCCTCCCAAGTACAGGATTGGATCGCTATGCAAGTGGTATATTCTGCAGAAGTGCACTCCAGTACATTTAGTAGGTGAGAACTTAAAACCTGTCGACATGCTCCATTCATGCAGCTTGTTGAGCACCAGTTGGAGTTGCCTCTGGATCACACTTATGCTGCTGGATGAACAAAAAATGGCAAAATCTACAAACAGCGATGCCTTCACAGGTTCCCTCACGACCGACGCTATACTATTTATGGCTATGGCAAACAGAGTGACACTTAGCACCGAGCCTTGGGGGATGCCGTTTTCAAGGGGGTGGCTGTTAGTTTGTCACCAATACGAACTCAGAAAGATCTGTTCGATAGTAAATTTTGGAGGAATAAGGGGAACTTCCCCCTGAATCCCCACGAGTGCAAGGTTCGCAGAATGCCATACCTCCAAGTGGTGTCATACGCCTTTTCTATATCAAATAGTACGGCCACAAGGTGTTGCCTCAGAACGAACGAGGTTGAAATTTCCGTTGCCAAAGCGACGAGATGGTCAAGGGTTGACCGATGTTTCCTGAAACCGCACTGAATTGGTGTGAGTAGGTTTCTGCACTCCAAGGTCCAGACCAAGCTCTGGTTTACCATCCGTTCCAGCACTTTGCAAACGCAGCTGGTGAGAGCGAGAGGTCGGTAGCTCGATGACAACGACCGATCCTTTCCCTCCTTCAGAGCTGGGATAACTATGGCTTCTCGCCATACAGCAGGGATGGTGTGCTCTTCCCAGATGCGATTATAAAGGCGGAGGGGAAATTGCATCGCCACCTCAGGAAGATGTTGTAACATTAGGTTGTGTATTTCATCAGGACCCGGGGCAGTTCTTCTGGCCAATGCAAGAGCAGAGCGCAATTCCGATGTGGAGAAAGGTGTGTTGTAATCCTCAGATGCTCTGCAGAAGAAATCCAACGGACGGCTCTCCATCCTTTCTTTGATCAAAAGAAAGTTAGGAGCGTAGTTCGCCGAACTTGACATGGCTTCATAGTGCGCGGCGAGTTCCTCTACAATCATATCTGGAGATGTGATCATTTCTCCGTTTTTCAAGAGACCTGGCACCGTATTTAGATAGATAGGTAGATAGGGTTTATTCTACAATTGGGCTGATGTTGCCCGGTGGCAGAATACAGAAACACAAAAGTACATTAAAATTACAAAACAATTAACTATAAAAACAATATATAAAAAATCAATATAAAAAAACAAACGAATTATCTTCTTCATTACCTAGAATATGCAACTGCATTTACATGCCTATACATATACAACAAATGAAACTACATATATACTAACATTTAAGTAAATAAACTTACTTACATATCACACCAACATTCATACATACAAACATACACGCTTACATACATATCATACAAAGACAAAGGAACACTCGCATACACACCATCCTACAAGTATTCACTCACAATCATATTCAGACAAATATGGATAAACACTTTTACCTACAACATAATAATATACAATACTTATAATAATTTTTACATTTGTAACACGTAAAAACACTCGTTAACATCACTTCACTGCACCTCATAAAACTTTACCTAAATACTAATAGCTCAATACATTTTAGTTTACTACCCATAATCGCACCTTTCACTTCACTTCACTGCACGTTTTCACCCTATTGATTTGGTGAAGAGTGTACTTTTATCTGACGAATTTTTCTCCTTACCAGGCGCGGTGGCGTGTGACAATTGAGAGACGAAACGTACGCTCTCCACGATGCATTTTTGCTAAGATAGTTCTCCTAGCCTTCGCCCTGCATCTTTTATACTCGATTAATTTATCCACGGTTGGATAGTGTCTGAGACGTGTCAGTGCCTTTTTTCGAGCACTGACCGCTCTCGAGCAGTTCTCATTCCACCACGGAACGAAAGGGTGTCGCGGTTTACCACTTGCCTTCGGAATTGCAGGAAGCAGCAGCGAGTACAGCGCTATTAAAATGTTCTGTCATTTCAGCCACATTTCCGAAGGGACCGTCTGACAGGTTAACATTATTTTGGAATGTCGACCAGTCAGCTCGTCGCACGATCCATTGAGGGGGCCGTGCAAAACTACGGCGAAGATGATTAATGTGGACAATCGTGGGGTAGTGGTCGCTTCCATAAAGATCTTCTAATATGGTCCACCGCATAGCAGTAGCAAGTGAAGAGCTGCAAAGGACTGCATCAATAGCCGTGCTAGAATGCGTAGCTACGGCAAAATGCGTTGGTTCCCCAGTGTTGAGAATAGTCAAATTCATGGTGTCGATGACAGATTCCAAAATAGCACCTCTTTGACAAGTACGAGAGGAACCCCGAGGAGGGCTGTGGGCGTTTACATCACCCACGACCAAGAAAGGTGTGGGCAATTGGTTTATTAGACTTAGCAAGTCATCAACAGACACCGTTTGTCTTGGGGGGAAATAGATATTACATACAGTGAGTGAGAGGGACGGGAGATACACCTGCACACAAACTGTTTGAAGGTCGGTGTGAACAGGGATTTCTGCAGAATGCAGCGAATCCTGGACCAAAGTAGTAACTCCGCCGTGAGCGCGGAGGCAGTCATCAACATCAACCCTATACGGAGTGAAACCGTGAAAGTGTATAGACCGTGGTGGAGAAAGATGCGTTTCCTGTAAACAGAAATTGAGGGTGTATAACGGGACAACAAGAGTTTTAATTCGTCCCGTCGGAGAGAAAATCCGTTCAGATTCCAGGATAGGAGAGCCGTTGTTTAAGAAGTTAAGAGGATTTTCTTCTCTTTTTTCCGCCTCTGCCGCCCGAAGGAGCGAGTGTCCACCCCGGCTGTAGTTTCCTCCGAGGCAGACTCATCCTGACCACTGCTCGACAGGCTGAGAGATCGCTCAGAGCGAGTTTCAGGAGTCGGGGTAGGTGGTCGGAGTTTGGAGGATCTATCATTTTTCTTGTCCAGGCCAGCAGGCCGTGACATCAGCCTTCTTGCGCGGCTGAGAGGTGGATTCTTTTTCTGTCTTTGTCTGTGTCTTCTTGGGTGGTGTTTTGTATTTTGTGGGGATTATTATTTTCCCACCTTGCAGAGGCGACGTCTCCTCAGGGAAGTCCACTGGGGATACCTGGCAACAAAAGTTCGCTACTGGGGGGAGTAGCAGGGGAAGACTGAATGCTCGTCGCTTCCGACCGTGTTCGCCAAAGTGCTAGAAAAAGAACGCCTTGAGATCCACAGGGTTCTTCACCAGGTATCGGCGTTTCGCTTCCGGGAAAGATACCTTCTCCGTCACCCTAATCCTTGAATCTCCCTCTCTCCTCAGATATGTGGGGCACTTGTTAGAGTTGGCCGCATGGTCTCCTTCACAATTTACACAGCGGGCTGGTGATGAACAAGGGGTTGGGATCATGCGCGGAATTACCGCACTTTGCGCAAGCAGGGCTTACGGCCATGCACCTTTGTTGAGTATGACCGAACCTCTGACACTTAAAGCAGCGCAGGGGGTCGGCACATACTGCGCACGCGAAGGTTATAACCACAGCTAACGTACTGTGGGAGAGAAGGGAGATTAAACGTCAGGATCAAGGTAGAAGTGGGGATCTCTCTTCCCATTCTCCTTCCTCCTGATCCTGTACACCTCCGTTACACCGTAGCTCTTAAAAAAGGAAAGAAGTTCATCCTCGCTTTCAGACGCAAAGTCTTCATGGTTGAACCATCCCCTTACATAGGGGTGTAAGGGTAGGGTGAGTGGTCACTTCCACTTGGAGGCCGGCAATCTCCTTAGTTTTTAAATCTTGTCTATTTGTTCCTCGGTGCGTGCTTCAAAGAGAATTGTACCATTTCTTTGCGCACGACCGCTTGAAGCTTTCCAAAACTCTCAATTGCTCGCGCAAGGCGGACCGCACTAACACTTTTAAAAGTTTTCTCAGTTTCAGAGGCAAGACATCAAGAGAAACCGAGGCTTTCTTGGTTTATCTGTCTTCCCGGAGGAAGAAGCTATTTAGATCAACTGTTCTGTCACATCTCCTCTTCCTTGCGGAAGAGGGCAGGGGGGATTGTTGAGTATCCATGAGATGGACATGCTTTCATCTCCGTGCTCCCCACCCACCATGGAGTCGAACAAGGGACACCCCACTGGGGTGCCAGGGCTGACACGGAGATATAGTAGGGGAATGTCACAGCGCTGCACCGCCGTGGATCCCCCCGCTCACCCTGGAGTTCAGTGCAAGACCTAGTCCGAGCCGATTGATCGGGAGTGGGTTAGCTCCCGACCGCCCGTCTAGAAGAGTCCGAGGCCAAAGCGAGTGTATTGACACCTACAAGGAATGTTCCCCAAAAATACGTAAACGTACCCCTTAGTGCAAGACAGAAAAAACGTACACCAGGACTCGTTGGGAAACAAACAGGTCTCTCAACTGCCAGGACACACATTCCCTCCGACACGTGTCGCCATGCACGGCAAACACATGGGTGGGCGTTCAGCATACAGAGAAGGCCAGTGAGGAAGAAAAAGGAGTAAAAAGAATATACGTGACATGAAATGAAAAGCAAGACGATGAAAAATGGGGAAAGGAACACTTGAGAGCCTTCTCTGCATCCCCCCGTCAGGACGTGGACCAACCCACCTCGACGGGTTGTTGAAGACAGGACAAGGAAGAGGAAGGAAGGATTGTGCGCGGTCCATGTCCCGTTTGTTAGAGTATTGCTCCAGCATTCGTTGGGTGTTGATCGTAGAAACCACGGAAAAACTTCCAATCAGAGCAGCCGATCGCTAGAATTTTTCCTCCAGACATCGGTTGAATTCGATCTAGTTGACAAGCTAGTTTAAAAATCCAGCCACTATTGGGACTCGAACCTAGGACCTCTCAGTCAGAATTTGGAAAAGCAGTAAAACATTTTCCACACCGACCACTGGGCTAAATTTTCAGAGAGAATCAAAATTCCCATTTGTAACTATGGCGTTTCCTGGCTATAATTGTGGGATCGATCATGATCTTACAGATTGAATGCATTTATTATAAAAATGTTATATATTAAAAATATTAAAAGAATCCACACACACACACACACAAAACTATTTAAATGAATACTACTGCTTATAATATTCTAATAGGAAGTAATTATGATGAAGTACTTTTTAAAATGAAAATTAACAACTCGGAAAGAAAGAGACCTTCCAAATGAATCATACCATTACTTATTCTATAATGTACATGTTTTTATTACAAAATATAATAATGCTAATATGAAAATTCTAAAACAACACACACGATTAAATGAAGAAAGAGCATTGTACATTTGAAGAGTTTTCTGTTGCTTCTTCAATATATTCAATCAAGTATACATCATCTTGAATCACCAACTGCTATGGTGAATTAATAGTGAAGAGCAACACATGACTCCTTTTAAACACTAAAAGAACTTCTCTGTGTTTTCATGTAACTATTGGTGGTTCCTAAACAAATTAAAAAATATTTCAGCATCACAGATTTACAATCTGAGTGAGCAAATCATGCATAAGAATCAGAACTTACATATACCACTGGTCTACTGTTCTTTCTCTCTTATCAGCTTTGGGGTTAATTGTACACACTCTTGGTGCAATCCCATGTCTTAAATTCAATCATGTATGAGGCTATTCAACATAATGGTCGCAAACATATGCGTAATAATAAACGTGGGCATTTTTCGTCCCTGATCCTATGAAGGAAAAAAAAGATATTCTTTTAAGAATTGGAATAACTAAAAGGGTTGTAATACTGCTTAATTCAAGAACAATATATGTCACAAATATATCAGCAAGATGCAAGGAAAAGTTCATGGTTCTACTAGATCAGATCACACTCATTCACACTTCATCCACAAAAATTAATCGAAGCTCAAATCAGATATTATAAGAAAACTGATTTGGTTGCTTTCAACATGAATCACTAATAATTACTTTCTACTGATACAAAATAATTCACAATTCATTTCTTCAAATAAAATCCTTCTAAAATGAGAAGATTGACAATCATAAAGCAATAATGGAAAAGCAGCAGAAGCACAAGACATTCTATATTTTTTGGATTACCTATCAATGTGGTGTAGTCAAACCTATTTCAATTGAGAGACCAATTACCAAGGGTCTATTGCATCATGCAATACTAAACAAAGAGTTTCAGGAGAAAGAAAAAGAAAATATAACATTAATGACACGATCTATTTCTGTGACCAATGATTTAATTAATTTAATCAACTGTTTTGGTACTTAATTTTAAATTGATCACCACAAAAGAGAACCGAAGTTAGAAGAGAAATGATAACAAAATAAAATGAAATTTAAAAAAAAGTAATATTTTATAAATGCAAAAATATTATCTATAATATTACTAATATATTAATGTGAATTACAAAATATGTACATTGTAAATTATAATATTCTACACAAGGAAGACTAAATAAGCAACTTTTTTGTGAAAAAAATGAAACATTATTAAAGAACAGCTGAAGGAAGCTGGCATTTTTCTAGGTTTTCACACATCATAATTTTATCTTACACAGGAGAGGGAATGAATTCTATCTGTAGTGTTAAAAGCAATGTTTAAAATCTCCCCCACAACTGCTATCCACATCCCTCCTGGCCCATTCCCTTCAAGTCCACCAAGGTTTGAATCAACATCTCCATCTCCATCCCCAGCCCCGCCCATCGCCCAACGGCACTGCTGCACCCATTTGTAGGAAACTGCAATACATTGTGGGTTGCACGAAACAAAGCTTCAAAAGTGACCCTCAACACACCTGGAGGTAGCTGCGCTCCAAGGCACCCACCCACAATTAAACTAGTGGTGGTTTTTCAAGCACATACTTTATCGCATTGCTTCTATATGGTCCTAAATGCTATTCCACTATTTCATAAACCAGCAAAAGTGTTTTCTACCAGCAAACATTTTCCGTTCTGAGACCTGAAATACGATCCTCAAAGTTAACGAATCGGCATTTGTACTACTATGCCATACTAGAACCGTATGGGTCGACTACAGAGCCATAAATTGGTAAATCATGATAAAGAAACAATTGATACGATGGTACATATGAGAAAGTCTGTGCCATTCTATACCACCACTAGTTTATTATTTATACTGCGATTTTTGTAGGAAGAGCCTCAAGATAACTCAAATCCCATCTTGCGCGATAATATGTCACGCATCGTATCATTCACAGTCGTTCCGCTAGGTTTCGCACGATCGCGACCGTATGAAGCAGTGCTTGCGATCATGCGACTTCTATAAGACCGAGAAAAGACCGAAATGCCGGACATTTCCATCGCGACGATGGGATTTGATTATCTTGAGAGCTCTTCCTACAAAAATCGCAGGATTTTACCGTTCCCTTACACGTGGAGAAATTTAAAGAAAAAATTTGGAGTGGTTTTTGAGAATTTGTTTTTGTAAATTTGTAGCAAAGAGTACGCAAAAACGACTAGCTTTTCAAAAATTCTATATAACCTTTTTTAAGAGCTAGTTTTGTACAAGAGACTTTGTCTGAGGTAAAAATTGCTATCTCCAATATTGTAATTTTAAAAATATATTTTTGCAATTTTCAAGAAACCAAGTATTTCCCAGAAGTAGGACTAAGACCATATTTTTATCTCGTTCATTACATCAGTGAAGAAATTTTAAACAAAAAGTTGGAGCGGTTTCTGAGAAAATTTTTTTTTTGTAAATTTGAAGTGCAATGTACACAGCAACGACTCGTTTTTCCAAAAATGGTACATGACCTTTCTTATAGTGCTAATTTTGTACAACAGACTTTGCCCGAGGCAAAGATCTTTATCTTCAAGTTTGCAGTTTTAAAATAGTTTTTTGCAATTTTCGAAAAATTGGGGATGTCAACGAAAAATGATACCTACACCATTCCCTTAAAAGCACTCCGCACTATTCAACAACACAATTTAATCAAAAAATTTGGTGCCATTTTCTTTTAACTTTGAAAATTTCTGACGGGCTTCATGTAAAGTACCCCCCAAAATAAAAATATCGGTTTCAAATTCCAAGAGCCTTGACACTAATAAAAACGATTGGGGAATAACAATTTTGAAGAAAATTGGCTGAACGGTTTAGGGGCGCTAGCGTTGACCACAGACGGATGGACGTTTTTGCTGTCAGTTGATTTTTACAGTATCAAGAAGCAACAAAACATGGATATTAACTACAACACGAGGTAGAGGATTTCCCCCCCTAAATTTAGCAATAGGTTTCATCGAATATTTCCTCACCAGACTCCAGTTACAAGAAATTTTCTGGTGAAATTAGCCGTTTTTCACAATTATCTAACATTCTCTTCTTACGAAGTATTCATAAGCAAGAAAGTAAAAACTCAACAGTTGATTGTCATTGCTCTTCCTCCCCGCCCACTAGAAATTCTGTTACAAACATGCTCTCTAAACTTTGCATTTGCACTTTTCCATATCAAATTTCTATTCCAAAGTCAATGAGATTGACATAGCATTATTGGAAGACAAAGGTGACTCGATTGCACCATGGCCCATCACAGAGAAACTTTCAGTCATTATTATCTTCTCTGTCAATGCACCCAACCTACTCAAACTCAATTACTGCAACAGAATTGGAGTGACTAGCATTGTAGCAAACAGAATTAAATGAACTGAAACCAATTTGGAGAAGGCAGATTGTAGAAAATTGTGCACTGTCGTCATGTGACACCCAATACACAAAATCAGACATGCAGCTCCAAGAATTCGACAATAGGTCCCCAAGAAAGATAGCTATCGATCGATGATCATGAACAATTGAAACAGTTTTAGGAAAGGTTCATAAAATAATGCTTTACTTGTATAGCCACAGAGGATAGCAAGGGATCAAAGATGAAGAAATGATTGTTTTGCCACTAAGAAAAAATAACATCTGGTTTCTTGAAGTGTTTCATTTGTGCTCATCTAGAGTCACTTGAAAACACGAAAACAGCGTATTTCTACGCAGTGCCTAGAACTACACGACTCATATTTTACTGTTAATTATAAAAACTACATTATTATTCACATGTTACACCAACTTTTAAATGGAAAGATGTTATCTAGTGATGAAGATAATGTATGATTGGGTACAACTAGCCTGAATGGCAAAAAAACTCACATCCACAATTAGATCTTTTTTTTTTTGTGATTTTTATGTATATAAACAGAAAATGTAAAATAGTACTAAAGTAGTTCCTTTGTGTGGCTTTTCTTTTACCACTGGGACAACATTACATACAATTAAATATTACAAAAAATTTTCTCGAAAAGTATATGTCACATCAAATTTCCTTAGCAAATTTTTGCTTGGCAACACTTTGGAAAGTCAAATTAAAATTTTTTTTGAAAGAAAAAGAAAAAGAAAGGAAGAAAAAGAAAGATGTACAAGGAAAAGTTGTTTAATTTAACAAATTATACAGAAATAAGTTTTTGAAAATTCATGGTTTTTCAAAATTTCAAGGTATGCTAGCCTAACTTGATTCTTATTTACATCTAAATGTTTGTGATACTTAAAAAATTAATACTTACTTTAATGTAGTTCCCTACAATTGACACATTTTTGAAATCCAGAGCAGCATCTATCTCGTCCATGACAAAAGAGAGGAGAGGGCTTATAATAGTGCAATGCAAATACAAGAGCCAAAGATGACAAAGTTTTTTCTCCTCCTGAAAGGTTGGAGATGTTCTTCCAGGACTTCTTAGGGGGGCGTACACTGCATAAAGAACATGTCCAAGTATGAAAATTCAGCTCTCAATATTCAAACCACTATTACACTTTGCATACAAATAGGATTACTCGGAAATTTCAGTCATTTATTTGATGTTCAGGACAGTTTCATGCCAATACAGAAAATAAGTGTAAATAATAATTTTTTTTTCTCATAATTTTCATGAAAAATTAAAATAACCACAAAATATTAAACAAAATGTATGATTCTTACTATCTGAACATTATATAAGTAACAAGATTTTAGCTTTGTTAAACTCTCACTTTACCTGAAAACAATTCCTTCACTAAAGGGATCAAGAGAGTCCACAAGTTCTAGCTCTGCATCACCACCCAGTGTGAGCATTTGATACATTTCTTTTAACTTATGAGTGATAATACTGTAGCCATCCAGAAATTCTGACAAACGCTGTTGTCTTACTTCCTCTAAAACTGTCGGGCTTTGTTACGATGAAAGTTACATCCTCTAATTCATTAGTTCGTTTGATGAATAAGTCAGTCTAAAACAAAGAAGGAAGTCCAGAAATTAGTAAATACAAACAATTTTAATTAGATCATTGCAAAAGTAAAAAACACACACACACACACCTTAAAAAAATAATTTAAAAGAGATGTCTTATTGTATCATTAAAAAACAGTGAAACTCTTTTTTCCAACTGAATATTTTGGAAACAGAGTTATTTTTCTCTGAGACCATGTGATTTAGCAATCATTCATTTTCCTATTTACCAAATGAAGACTATTTTTCTATATCTTGAAATGCCACATCAACCAGCAGGAGAGACAACATCGACCTCTCAATTCTTCAACCTTCAACCCAAATATTCTTCCCTCAATTCTTCAACCCAAATATTAACTATTATCCATAGCAATACCAGGGCCCTGGAGATTTTTCGTTTAAATACCAATGTATTTTCTTTACATGGTATATTGTTTATACATTGCTAATAAAACAAATTTTCCAAAACTTTATTCTGAACTATTGGTTCTCGTCACTTCTTTCCTAACTCACAGCTTAAGACACAGTGCTCGATGACGCAGCAATTCAAACCTCAATGCAGCATTTCTTCTGGAGGTGCGTGAGACAAGTACCTCAGAGCGTTTACATGGGGATGCAAAGGGAGTCCTTTATACTGCCACGACTCATTAAAATAATCTGCACCCTCAGAGATTTATGCAGTTGGTTTACAAATTTCCTTTCTTCGACGCGCGTTTACGTCCTCGGTGAATACACGCATAAATATGGAAATTAAAGACTTTCGCGCCAGGGAACAGGGATCGCTTTTCTTCTACTGCCTGACAATTTTACGGCCCGTGCATACCACCTGCGAAGTGGCTGCTCCACAAATGCTCCCTCGCCGCGGATGTGCGTGGGCGCTAGGAACGCAATAGATCAGGCATGACAACTGCTCGCAGGGTTTGTGGTCGTATAATATAAGGGTTGTATTCATATCGATACTATAAGTAAGTAAATGCTTAAGTAATAAGGGTTTACTTAAAATAAAGGATCCTTGACAATTTTGTATTCATAGACCCCACTTATTCCAGAGTTGCACTCATGCAATACTTTGTTGTGTAGTATTTTACAACATTACTTTATTGGTAACTAGATACAAATGGAGAAGTCCGTATCAATCTTGTTTTACAATTTTAGAGTTCTTTTAGAGTATGAAAGACATCTGGTTTCATCGACAGACGTGTCGACAGTAAAGAAATTATTAATTTCGTTTCACTGTGTTGTCTTGTATGTATAATTAGTTTTGACAGAATTCTTTCGATCCTACATTTTTAGTAAGTATAATTGAATCGATAAAAATTGAAACTCACATGTCCACTTTTGCCTTGTTTTTCATTTTTTGTATCAAAATATAGCTTGTATATTCGTCTATTTTATAAAGAAATATCTTTAGGAGGGAAGGTATGGTAATCCTCTATTACTCAAATTCTTATTGTGAGTGTCCGAGAGAGGCACTAATATGTTTTATAACTATCTTTTTCGTAACAATCTCTCTTCTTAAATTCTTGCTGACTATGGGATTTCTAAAGGATTTTCCACATCTCTCAAATATCATTTTGGTACACAATCTTCCATATGATTTCAATATACTCCAAAACTCATCAAAATCATTTATGTCATCCTTGTTGAAAATAAGCGTTCACTTAGGGTACAGATGAGCTCACTTACAAGAATAAGTCCAATGCTTAAGCAAAAACACTGGTGACAACTATGAATTCAAAATACAAAGAAACTTAAGTGTTCCTCAATAATAAATGTCGACGATGAATAAGGCCCTAAAAGCCAATAAAAAAACTATCGCCAATGCGGCTCAGAGGTATCAAGGATACACAAAACATGTATTTACATTACACAAGACATTAGCAAAAGTAATTTACATATATATAGGAACAAGATTTATCCACTTTTACATTCCCCATGCCTACTAATAAGAGTTCCTCTGTCAAAAATCAGTTTTTTTCCAGGAACATTACAGTACTTTCTCTATACGCGTAAGCGTACATGAGAGAGTAAAACCAATGAACAATAAGAAAATCAGATAATACAACTAAAAATTAACCTAATGCTCTTTCACAATAATTTCTTTCTAGCACTGCAACTGCAGGTGATGCAAATAAATGACCTACCTTTTCCTTATATTCTGCAAGCACTGCTAAATTCGGGGCTTTTCAGAAAGGTTCTGCTCCTTCACACTCACTTCATACTGAAGTCGATCTATTTCGACTGCAGTGATTTTCCTCCAAGCTGTATGTTTTTCAACTCCACAAGAGGCTTCCCAGGAACTTCATGAATTTTCAATTCCTTAATCTACAAATCCACAGAAGATAAAAGTAATCAACGAGGCAAGAATAACTCCCATAAGTAAATATAGACTGAACCTCTGCCATTTTCTGTTACCTCCAGAATGACCTCAAAACTAAAACTCTATCAACATCATATAAAGAACCACTGCAAAAAAGCAACTCCCTACAGCCTTTCAAACACACCACACACCACAATTATTTATCATTCAATATCTTTTACATAAATTATCACCATAAATTCTTGGTTATGGATCAATGATTTGTATTTTCACTGTATTTTCAACAGATACTATTAGTCTTTTAGAAAAACTCAAAGCAGGGTAATCAAATTTATAATTGGATTTACAACCTGTGTTACATAGAGGCTACATATTCTTTCAACTATGAAGTCCTGTCCCACAAAACGAACGACAACGATGCAATGGGAGCACCCCATGGTGCAGAAAGGTGAAGGGGTTACTTCATGCAGATATGTGAATTTTGAATCTGTACTGACCACACCAGTAACTACTAGGTAGCCACTGTCCTATGTTAGTCTATTATACGTTAGCAGCATTTTTATTTTGCCCTACATCATGAAACATACAGAGAAGAAATCCAGCATCAAAGTCACTCTGAAGATTGCAATTCCAAACTAAAACTTTTCATATTTTTGGTGAGATGAAAACATTCAGAAGCCCCTCCCATTGGAGCCACAGTTTTTTCCAATAAAAATTCATAGTTATTTCTCACAGCATTACAATAATTTCTATATACTGTGTAAGCAATAGCGAGAAAATGAAAAAAGGTATTTCCAGACAAATAAACTTGGCTAATTGCTTTTGAATGTCCTCTCTTGACTGTGGATTAGTTTGCAACATTCTTTTCCATATATTAAAATGAACAAAAAGAGCTATCTTCAAGTTTAATTATTACAGATACTTCTATTCGCACTAGTAATTACTCCTCGTTAACTCACCTTCTTCTTGTAATTAATGATGCTGTTTTTGATGATCATTATCTGTTTTAGACAAGCCTCTAATTTCTGTCTTTTTTCGAGCTTCTTGCTTCTCAAATTTGTTTTGTTTCCAGATATGTCAGGCTGCTTTTCTTTCAGCTCAAGTTTTTTCAGTCTCCTTTTGCAAAATTACTTCCTAAAAAGCAAAACAGGAAATATATAACAGGTAACAACTAATATATACATACATGTATAATATATAACACACACCGCACACCATAAAATAGTTAATCAATAAAAAAAAAGTAAGTCAACAAATAATTATTTCGTAAAGATTAAATAATATTATTTGTTCTCTCTCCATTCTACACCACCAAACACTCATCATACAAAACAATTTTATACTTTGATACTTACA
>JAHLJT010006080.1:0-14077 GCA_031308135.1 Acheta domesticus
ATCTATATACTAATTGTAGTAATAATAATGGTAAAAATGATAATAAATAAAAACTGACAAAAAACATTAAATTACATTAAGAGAAATTTGAAACACACACACACACTGCATTAGTATCACACTGCACTTCACTGCACTTCACTTCACTAAGACCTGAAAACATTTCCTTCTTTATTCTCTGCTATACACTGCACTACACCTCACTTCACAATAGAACACTTATGCATCTCTATATAACCCACTATTCTCCCTCATTTACTTAATAATACCCTAAATTAATTTCCTAACTGTTGAACACTTTGAGGAAAGGGTTCAAAGGTTTTTGCAGGCAATCTATTCCATTCCGTAATCGTTCGATTTGTAAAAGAAAATTTCCCGACATCCGTTCTCTGCTGTCTTAAATTTATTTTGTGCCTGTGATCCACTCTACTGATGTATGTAGGAATACTTAGCCGCCGATTAATTTCTTTCCAAGCTGGATGACCATTATAGCTTTATACAAGGCGCAGAGTCTTGCTACTGATCGCCTGTTTTTGAGTGAATCCCACCCTGCCGTTTTCTTGTCCCTGAAAGTAAATTTAGCTGCCCTATGCTGAATCCTTTCCAAGTGTTTACACTGCATAATCTTGTGCGGATTCCAACAAATTGTTCCATATTCCATTAATGGACGAACAAGAGATAAATAAGCAATTTCCCTCGCGTTTGCCGTACTCTTTTTTAGCATGCGCATTACAAAGTGAAGAGATCTCCAGGCTTTCCCTACAACAAAATCTACGTGTTTTTTCCAACTTAATTTACTATCGAAATGAATTCCTAGGTACTTGCACGAGGAAACTCTCGGAATAATGTCATTATTTAAACGGTAATGTGTTGCACTATAATTATGACCCCTGCCAAAAGTGATGGATTTACTTTTAGAGCTATTTATGGACATTCCGTTATTTTCCGCCCAGTAATGTAACGCATCAAGATCCTTTTGCAGTATTTCTTCATCTCTTTTCGAGTTAATACTACGATATATTATGCAATCGTCTGCAAATAGCCGAACATTTGAGGTTAATTGCGCCGGCAGATCATTGACGAAAGCTAGAAATAGAAGGGGTCCCAATGACACTCCCCTGCGGTATTCCTGACGTAACGCTTGCCCCGGAAGATAACTCTTGTCCAATTCGGACTTTGTTTTCTATCTCGCAGAAACTCGCTAATCCACGCCACCACCCTGGGATCTATGCCTGAATTCATTAATTTCTGTACAAGCCGATCGTGTGGAACGACATCAAATGCTTTAGCAAAATCTATAACTACTGCATCTACTCTCCCGCCCGCGTCAATTTCATCTGCTAGATCCTGAAATAGCGTGACTACCTGACTTTCGCATGAATAACCACTCCTGAACCCGTGTTGCCCATCGTAGAGCCATTTTTTAATTTCCCATTCTTTCTTAATGTAACTCCCAACTAGATGCTCCATAAGCTTGCACACCACTGACGTAAGACTTACCGGCCTATAATTGCATAATTTAGTTTTGTCACCACTTTTAAAAATTGGTACGACAAAGGCTAATTTCCAATCTTCCGGTACTTTTGAATTATTCAAAGACACGTGAAAAATTCTAATTAGGTACGGTAATATTGCCTTTCCTGCTAGTTTAATTAAATCCGTAGAAATGTCGTCTGGACCCCTTGACTTACCATTTTTCATTGACTTTACTTTATTCCATAGAACGTTTACTTCAATATTAAACTGATTCGCAACCGAAGGCCCTTGAATAAATGGATGGTCCGCACAATTTTTGAAAACAGAACTAAAATACTTATTAAATGCATCCGCTTTTGCCCGATTGTCAGTAATTAGCGTGTTTCCATTTTCGCGAATAACTGGGATATCCTCTTTATTTCCTTTCCTTCTACGAACATATTTATAAAAGCCTGTCCAGTTATTTCCCTTCCCATCTAGAATATTCTTTAAATATGCCTCCTGAGCAATTTTCTTTTCGCGCTCCAATTCTTTTGAATGATTTCGAAAAATATTCATATGCTCGCTACTACGCTTTCTGTTCTTAAATGCCTTTCTCGTTATCCTCTTCAATCTCCTAATTTTTGCATTGTAGTATTCTGGATCCGGATTATTTTTTAGAATTTTGCACGGAACAAACTTTCGCAAAGCTTCGTATATAATATCTTTAAACACGCCCCATATTTCTTCCATACCGCCCTCTGTTCTTAGAAAGCGGTCATATTGTTCCCTAAAGAAGCCTTGAAGCCCGCTTATATTTGCTTTCTTGTATTGCCGTACTTTCGTTCCTATTGTAATGCCTTTCCTTGAAATATTTCCGTCTAAGTCAAGAAGAACCGCTTTGTGGTCACTAATACCCTCAACAACTTCACAAGATATGAAAAGTTCTTTCGGCCTAATTAGGTAGACATCCAAAATCGCATCCCGTCGCGTCCCAGTCCGAACTACCTGGATAAAACCCCCTTCCCAGACCAGCCCGTTCACTAAATTTTGGACTTTCCCTTCGCTAACGGTTCCCTCCCAATTTACGCTCGGAATATTTAAGTCGCCTCCAATAACAATAGCATGGCCATTTTCGTTTCCCGTTCTCTGAATGATATCTAAAATGTCATATCGATCGCTCGGAGGCCTATAGCATGCAATAATTTCTAAAACAGTTCCTGACGTAATAATTTCTATTCCCATCATTTCAAACACTCTACTGACCCACTCTAATCTAATATTAATGTCCTCTTTGACTCAAATAAAGACTCCGCCCCCTCTACTATTTCTATCCCTCCTAAGGATCTTGTAATGGGAATGAAAATTTCAGAGGACCCGGTTTCCTCAGTTGGCCACGACTCAGTCCCTATCACTATGTCGGGATCGCAGGCATCAACTAGATTCCAAAACTCTATTTCTTTATTGATTATACTACAACAGTTCACCTGCAACAACCTAAGGAACCCCTTCCTCACCTGAAAGTGTTCTTGAAAGGGCGCGTCCCTCGAAGTCGCTGCCTCTGTTGTCGCCGTCGCCGCCGTCGCCGCCGTCGTCGCCGTCGCCGTCGCCTCCGCCGCCGCCTCCGCCGCCGCCGCCGACGACACCGCAGTCGCCGCCGTCGCCGTCACAGTCGCCGCTGTCGTCGTCGTCGCCGTCACAGCCGCCGCCGTCGCCTTCGCCAGCTCAGTCACCGCCGCCGTGTCCGCCGCCTCCGTCGTCTCCTCCGTCCCGCCTTCTCCACCGTCACACACGTCTCCGCTGAAGCCACCCTTACCGGAGTGAAACCAACAGCCCCCGCTCCTATCGCCGCTGCCGGTAGATTTAATTTGGCCGCGGAACGCGAGACCGGCGGTCGCTCACAGCGTCAACGGGCGACGGGAGGGCTTGTGCAGAATTCAGCTACTCTAGTATAGAGGCCACTGAGCTCCGCAACGCCCCTCCGGTTGAGGTGGACGCCGTCTCGACCTAGTGAGCTCTCTGAGATCCACCCGTTTGGATCCACAAACATGAATCCGAGAGCTTTTGCCACAAAGTCCATGTCCCGATTTATCCTCGCCACCTTACGGGACCAAACATCCCGGCGGCGAATGACGCCACTCAGCACTATACGCGAGGATGGAAAGCGCGTTTTGGCTGCTACCCCAAGTTCGTAGATGTCGCCCATGAGGTGATCAAATGAGCGACATCTCCGTAAATTATTGGAGCCTCCGTGAATGATAACAGTTTCCGGGGCTTCCACGTCACTAGCTTCAATTTGCGATTTCAGCTGTTCCACGCGGATTCCCAGAAAGCATTTAACTTGTAGGTTTGCGTGACCTACGTGACGCACAATAGAGTCACCGAACACAACACATTTTTTAGAATTTTTCCTTGCCGCTGAATCCTTCACAACCGATGCAAATGTGGTTGATGCCGTCACCGCCGTGGACACCACGTTTGGGGAACTCGCCGCCGGGGTTGGCGACGTCACCTCTACTGGCAGGACCGCTGTGGCCGGCTGAGCCACCAACGTCACTGCCTCCTCCGTCGCAGTAGCTGCTATCGCCTCCACCTCCGTTACTCTTGTTGCTGCCTTCAAAACTTGCAGCTCCTGTTGAGTCGCTGCAAGCTTAGCAGTAACCTGCAAGAACTCCTGTCGAAGGCGCGACAGTTCACCTCGCAGACCGCCGTTGCAACACTCGACGCACCTCCATGAAACATCCACTGGTGCGCCACGTCGCGTAGATACCGGGCCAGGATTTATCTCCACGCCACCAATTACTAACATCGCTGCTATAACTAGCAGTGCAAAGGCGTCCAGAGAGGGAGCAGGAACGCTACCCTTTCTCAGCACGCACGCCACGCGGGCGGCCCAGCCGCCGATGCGGGCCCGGTACATTCCCACGTCGCAGCCCATTATCCCTTTACCTGCGCGAGAGCGATCCCAAGGCACGTCCGCTCGCTACAACGTCCAGGTACAGACTGGACTGTTTCTATACAATTAGAGACTATACTGATCGTGAAAAGAAAAATATTGTTTAATGTAACAAAACAAAGATATATAATGAATTAGTTTATGTTTGCATTGTATACATTTAAAAAAATATTTAATACGCCTGTAACTAGTAATGTACTTCAGCTTCCGGGTCAATGACCCCCATCTCGATCAGGTTTTTGTCCAGTTTCCCTGATCCATTGAGCAAATGCTGAGATGGCCCCTTGTTTTGCTTCTGGACGTAAATGTAGCTTCACTGTGCGCACGTTTTGTTGAGCACTCCTTTTGCTTGTAGTTCATTTACAGTTGAAATTGATTTTCTATAACTCGGGAAAAAACATTTTTCAAATATCTTCATGTTTCTAAAATCATTATTTTCTAAATTCATTTTTTCGTTGTTTTTTTAATAAAATTCTGGCCCTCAAGAAAATGTGCGCAGATAAATTTCTTTCCCCACACGTCATATACAGTTTTTAATGTTTTTTGACAAATAAATAAATTCAGAAGTACGCCCGGCCTTTCGAGACGGATGTCATTACTAAGCTTTAGTGATACCTGCCCTAGGCGAAAATACTCAAGACTCTCCTGGAGATAAACTCGCGTGTGAATGGGAGGCTTTGGAAAATCCGACAAGAAGAAGGGAACCAGAAAGGCGTTCGTTGGAGAGGGTGGGCTCGCCTCATGTTTGGGAATTTTCCTGGAAGCTCTTAATATATTTTACGTTTCGTAGTTGTCGTTTGCTAAGAACAAGCGTCTCTGTTATTTGAAAGTCTTTTTATACGTGCGCGATCGCTCTCTGTACGAACATCTAGTATCCCGATCGCTCTCTGTACGAACATCTAGTATCCTTTGGATTCGTAGAATTCATTTCCAAGAACATCTCGCAAGTTGGCATTTATCAAGTTGGCATCCGCACTTCTCTGAAGTTTAAACTCAAATATTCTATAATATTTTTACCAATTACTGAGGCCCAGATATACGAACTCGGAATAAAGTCGAGATAAATTTTATTCCAAGGATACAGGAAAAACCGGTTGTACGAAGTAGAAATAGCGCTTATCCATGGAATAAATACGTGATAAACTATTCCACTGCTTTTGCGAAAATATTCAGTAGATAACGTGAAATAATCTCAAAGTTGAAGCAGCCATATGATGCGTGTACTGTGTACCAATCGAAGTTTCGGATAGAGATGATGAATTCTTGTTCGGAGTGTATTTGTCGTCGTGAAAACGATGAAAGTTTCGACACATGCAAGATGTATTAAACAATACAACGATCAGAATGAGTTTTAAAAAGTTTTCAATCCAAATCCGCAGTGCGAAGGGTTTCGGATCTTGTGAAGGATGATTTGAATCATCAGAAAGAAATGTAAATATACATTTTATATTTGTACAGATTATATATACAAGTGATCTTTTTTCGATTAGCTGCCCAGTGCCAGAGAAAAGATGGACTTTTTTCTAGAGTAATTGGGTCAACTTTTACTTTAATTACACTCGGAATTGTTGCAGTATAGTAAAAAAATTATTTTTCCATGAAATGATGTTTCATAAAAAAAATATTTATTTTTACTGTTATGCTTCTTATCAGTATATTTTTCAAATAAGGGAAGCTGTTACATGCGAACTGAGATTATTCTTTTTCTTTCTCATGAAGTATTCCTCAATAATTTCTATCATTATAGATTCACGACCATGAAGTAGAAACGGGAAATATAGATAACAGGATTTGGTGGGAGTGAATTAATATATTAAAGCAGTTTGCCGACGATTCGGAATGTTTTTATTCCATCCTCAGGACAGGTGGTAAAACATAGAGTTAAAACTGGCAATTCGCCCAGGGAAGGGAGAGGGGTGTCGCATTGTACGAGACAAGCAGCATTGAGGGATTGAAAGGGCTGGAGGATGCTCAGGTAGAACGCTCAATCAAAACTTTAGGTCCTATTCTCCTTAACTCCTAAACTCGATCTTAGGTCCTATTCTCTTTCTGTTATATGTAAACGATATGCCCTCGTCTATTAAAAATGGAAGAACGGTTCATTAAGGTGGCACTTCTAGGGTATTCAAACCGCGCTAAAAACTGTAATTTGTTGTTCAGATAAATTATGAATCTGTTTCTAACTATGAAACTTGTTCAGACAAAACTATAAGTGCAACAAAGAAAACAATAAACTTTCGTCTGAAGACATCAGATACTACAGACACTTTCGTTTAGTGAATCTACTCATTATACTTTCGTGAAGTATAATAATTCTAGTTTAGTGAAGAATCATTGATTATCATTTTAATAATTCCTTGCGTTCAATTAAAAATTTATAACTAACAAACAGAATTCAGAAAAAGTTTCAAAATCGTTTATTTACGCCATAACACAGAAGTGTCCAACATATTCCATTCGGGCATGAAACATGAACAAAAATGTACATAACAGACTACGTAATAACTACATCAGCTACATATATTGAATGAATAAAATAAAATTGGTGAAGTGAAAGTTGATTGATACTAGCTGACTAATGGATCAACACATTTAACATTAATAAATAAAGTTTTTACATGTAAAGAATTTGGTCTTCGCATGTTATAAATGTAAAATTTATAAACGTCAGATGTATTTCCCCCTTCTAAAATGTACGTCAGCAAAACTTCTGTATCAGAAGCGACTCCTTTTCACTTTCCGAAATTTATACATGTATTTCCTCTCATACCTTTCTCTATATTCCGTGGGAAGTAATGTTTACACAGCCTTTTCAGCTTCTTCAAATATTTCATCTGCAATATGTCCAATTTGAAAGCATTTTCCCCCTATAAGTTACTACGGATATCATACGTATAGAAAAGAAGGCCCACTAAAATGTAGGTCTATTTCAGAAGCAATACATTTTCAAATGTATGCCTCGAATGGGAAAGGTGTGCTTGAATTTCTCAAAGTGTAAATTATTCCTAAATAGAAATGAAAACGGAGAACGTAAACACGTGGATAAAGGGGTGTAATTGCTCTCGTAATAAATAATTAAACTCGTTCTTATCGTCGTCAGGTTTCTTAAAAATACCATTCGAGCAATAATACTCCTCTTTCTCCACTTGTTTCGTTATAGAAATTAACGAGTTTTTTACTTTCGCGCTTCTTCTTACGCAGTATAGAGCATTGCATATTGCAATGCGGAAAAATGGGAGAATTTTCGGCATAAATTCTTTTTGCCGGACCCTGGTAACGAAAAATTGGTCAAATCTTGTTACTATACATATAACATTCCTCTAACATTTTGAGTAGTAAAACTCCATGTTTTGTGTCTTTAATACTGAAAATCCTATTGACGGCAAAAACGTCTGTCCGTCATTGGTCAACGCTAGCGTCTAAACCATTCAGCCGATTTTCTACAAAACTGATACTTCCCAATCGATTCCCCGATCGATGTCGAGGCCCTCTGTGTTTGAAACATAATTTTGATTTGGGAGAATACTTTAAATGAAGTCGCAGCAATATGCGACTCCATTTTAGAAGAGCTATGAATTGGATTTAAGTTTAATTTTTATAGGAGACATGTATTGAAAGAATGAATCATATTAGTGGCAGATTTATGATGGTATTTTTTTAAGTAACACTGAAAATCCCCCAAAATGATATCATCTTGATATTTATATGAGAGTTCTGAAAGGGATTTCTCTAATGGCGATGACATTCCCGTATATGAAGGCAAATACAGTATTACACCGACGAGTTAATGGTTTGCGCCAATCACATTGAGGATTGATCATTTAATCGTCTCGGATATGTGAAATGTATAATTGCATGGTCAAGTTCCTGTTCCTGGGATTTCAAATGATGATCTACTTTTTGTAGTATACTCGACGAAGTGTTATTAGCAAAAAAATGAAACGATTATCAGCATTAAAAAATCTTGATCGTGCAGAATTTTAAGAAGGCAGTGAAAATGCGCATTGGCATGAAGTTTGTCAACATTCCTCGTTAGAAACGAAAGTATTAGTGTTTAATGGGATCATAACGGACCTTTTTAACGAGCATGTTTGTGGAAAACTTATTGGTGCCACGCTTCCTGCTACTCCATGGTTAACAGATGAGTTGAACGTTCTCATGAAATATAGAAGTTCTGCGTTAAGCCGTTTTTAAAACAGACGAAAATAAAAGTGAGTATAAAAAGACATTGAAATTTTGCAAAGCAACAAGTCAGGTTCAACATCGGTTCAAACTTTTTTCTGTGGTTATAATTTAGTTCAAAATTAGTACAAAATTGGGGTATTTTTTTTTATTTAATGCGTTTATCTTGTGTTTGCCAACTTAACGTTAACTTGGCGCACCCACTCTTAAACGTATATTTTGATGTTCTGCAGCGGTTCAATTTTTTTTAATGCGGGTATAAATTACTTCAAAATTAGCAAAAAATTGTGGTATGTTTGTTTTTTTTTGTTTAATACGTTTTTTCCCGTGTGGGTACGCCAACTTAACGTTAAGTTAGCGCACCCACGTTACATGTTGTAAATTTTGATGTTCTGCATTGGTAGAAAATTTTTTTATGTGGGTATAAATTAGTTCAAAATTAGAACAAAATCATGGTATAGTCCTTTTAAATTTTTTGATAAGTGGGTGTGCCAACTATACGGACATATCTGTGCCGTATACGGTCTCGGTGAAACGCATAACTTTGGTTGTCCCTATGGACAAAGCATGTTTTCGAGGAGACATTTTTTTTCGATGAGACAAGTTTCGGATTTTTTTCCTTACACTGCTATTGATAATTGTGTTATTCAAGTAAACGATTTTGTAGTGAGCTATTTGCGTGACTTTATAGAGTTAAGAATAGTTAATAAGTGAAAAGGTCTGCATTTCTCTATCATCAATTTTGTAATGACTATTTTTTACGAAAAATGAAGATCTACACTTACTAGCATAGAATAAGCATAATTCCAGGTGTATATTTCTTTCTTACAGCTATCATACAATGATCAGTAGCCATTTTCATTTAAGATTGCAGATTGTTGTACATAGGGACAGTGACTGATGTACCTAGGGACGTCGATAGGTGTAGTACTCAATTCAATTAATAGGATATGGCCATGTCATGAAGCAAAAAATAACAAAAGGCATCAACCACCAGCAAAACAAATTAATAGTGCAGTTTTGCCTATTGTTAAGATTTAAAGTCAATTCGTTGTTCTCCAATAGAACAGTAATGGAAAACGATGAATCTGAAAACTTTGTGCAATTTTACAAATTTTACTAAAAAAAACATTGCAGATACAGTAAAATCTAATAGCGCTTTCAATTCGCTGCCCCGGTGCGCACTTGCAGCAACTCTAGTGCAAACCCAGTGTTTCATTCGTTCGCTAGGTTGCACTAGTGCGGAACTGTGCGTGTTTCATTTCGCGAAGACCACTGGAAGAGGGCGCACTCGTGCGCCCTAGACTGCACTGACGGCTGAGAAGGTGCAATCGAGTGCCATTCTGTGCGTCTTGTGATTGTGAGGTTAGAAGAGCTCTGGAAGAGATACGTATAGAAATGGATTTATGTCGCATTATAAGCGCAATTGAACTTATGTAAAGTACTGACGCTTCAGATGATGAAGATATATTATTTTCTTTGCGAAAGGAAAATATACGAGTACTTAAAATTACGAACTTCGTTGCTTGTGTATGTAGTTAAGACGATGAATTGGTAAGGATACTATTGAAACAGCTGTCGCCCAGAACCGTCGCCCAACAGTTCAGTGGATCACTTGCAACATTTCTCAGGGTGCACAGTTTCTTTTTTAAATTAGCCCCTCGTTTAATATTCATGCCCCAAACAAGACAAGGCTCGTATTGCCAGCAAATTCAAGAGCATTGCTCATTTTCTCAATGTTATTGGGTGCATTGATGGTTCCTACATACCAATTGCATCTCCTGCAAGAAAGTTGAGAGTGACATATGTAATTGACGTCAAACAGCACTTACATTGCAAGGAATCTGTGACTTTGAGGGATAGTTTTTAGATGCAGTGACGGAATCCTGTAGTAAGTTACATGACTCCAGAGTATACTCCTTGAGTTTTATATACAATGAAATTAGTAATATCTGCAACCCTTGTAATATGTATCACCTAATTGGTGACTCAGCATAATACCCTCTTAAACCTACCCTACTTACTCCATACAGACATGCTGAAAACCTAGATATTGTGAAAAGAAAGTATAATAAAGCAAGAAGTGAAAATTATAAGACAAGAGTGAAAATTGAGAATGCTTTTGGGTTACTAAAAGGGCGTTTCAGACAATTACTGACACTAGACTTCCACAAAGTCGAAAGAGAATCATATTTTATAATAGCGTGCTGTGTTCTACATAATATGTCCATTGACTGGAAGGAATTTGAACCACATCTTGAGAACCTTCCTGAAGAACATTCAGAAGAAAGTGGTCATGAGAGGAGGTTAGGAGAAGTAAAAAGAAATTACGTAGCTGAATATAGCATTTTTATTGTTTAATAAATGAAATACATTTGGGAAGAAATCTTTAATTCTGAGAACCTGAAGTCCCTGAGAGATGTTCCCACGTAATTGCATTAGAAACATCCTTAGCAATACCATTTTCTCCTAATGTCTTTTCTCCCCGTTTCTTTCTTGTCTTTCTGCTAATTCGACAAGAATGTCGATGTCCCTTTTTTTCGTCTTTTTTTATTGCTTCATCAGGTTCTGAACCAGTGATGCTGCACGAAGCTACAACAGGACCAATAATTAGTGGAGGCAGCACGGTGTCATCCACTGCCTTTGATTCCAGTTCCTCTTCGTCTGGACCTGGAGAGCATGGGTTATTACCACTGCTTTTATTGTGTTCAACTTTTTTTCCTTCATCAGGATCGTTTTAAAACTATTCTCACTTTGTGTTATTCTCCTTCGCTAATTGCATCAACAGAAATTTGTTCCCGCAACTTCTTTTACTTCTAAAAGATTTCATGGGCCCCACTTGTGGCAAATACTCTGCATACTTCCGCATAAGATTTGCAGTTTTTGCATTGCTCCATTCCCCTGAAATTATGCATTTTCCATGAGTAAAACAATAAATAATAATATTAAAATTATTATTTTCTTTTCTGACTATAGATTTTTCAACTTTGTCAGACGTATTAGGTAAAGACAAAAAAATGTTTTAGGATAACTGTTTTACATGAAAATACAATATGATTGCAATATATTGTATTATATCATTATGACAAACCTTTGAAATGTTAATGTTCTGGTTTGATGCTGTTCGAATGTTAGTACTACTGTAGATTAGTTCCCTCTCGAAGTTCTGAAGCAAAACTAGTGTTGTTTGTGTTCGCTCTGTGACCATGGTTCTTAAGTTCTGTAGTTCTTTTGTGATTTGAAGACTATTAAAAACTGTTTTCAACGCATTCTTCTTGTAATTATTTTCTTAAACCTAACTTTGGTTATGGGCCCAAAGGAATGTGCTGAAAGTTTAATATTGTAAAGCAGACGCCAGTTTAGAAAAAGTGAAAATTAAAAAATGGCGAATGAAACTGAAAATAAATATGGAATTATTCCGTTTGGTGGATAAAATTTTGATAACTGGAAATTTAGATTGCATTTTTGTTTGAAGGCTATGGGGTTGAGTGATATATTAAAGGAGATGCAGTTAGATGAAAGAAATGAAGAATGACACAAGAAAAAAAATAAAGCCTTTATGGTAACTACAAAGTGCAGCAGATTCGCATTTGGAATATGTGAAAGAAACTGAGATAGCATTTGAAATGATACAAAACTACAGACGATATTTAGTAAAAAAGGTATGTGATCTAAACTTTATTTACTAAAGGAACTAATAACATTGAAATATCAATACGGAGCCAATTTACAGAATCATTTTTCGAAGTGTGATTAGAGTCTTTAGAGAACTAAAAAATTTGGGAAGCCGTTTTGAAGAATCAGACATGTCACTCTTCTTATTATCTATGCCCAAAGAATTTGAAAATGTGGTCACAGCATTACGAACTGTCAGATGACTATTTGGAATTAGGGTTCGTCAAGAGTAGACTTTTGGAGTTTTCAATAAATGAAAATTTGAAAAAGAATTCTTCAGCTGTCAAAGCTGTACTTTCTTTATTTCACGTAAATAAAAAGACGATAAAATGTAACAAGTGTGGCAAAACGGGATATTATGCTAGTGTATGTGGAATCAAATGCCATATTTGTGGGAAAATAGACCATAAAGCAAAGCAATGTTTCAGAAATAGAGTTAATAAACAAGGAAACAAGCCAAAATTGGCAAATTATGCACAAGAAAAAGACAGTGAGAAACAATTAAACAATAATGATGCTGTGGCATTTTGTACAATTGCTGTGGCATTTTGTGCAATTGCTGATGTTCAATCAAATGAAATAGAGTGGTATGTTGACTCAGGTGCAACATCACTATATAAACAGAGACGATATGTTGATAAACAAACGCAGATTCATATCACCCAGGATAATTCAGCTAGCAGAACAGGGCAAGCTTATGGAGGCAATATCTGTAGGGGACATTGAGGTAGTGAGCAAAATTGGGAATAAAAGTATGTCAATTACAATTAAAAATGTTATGTGTATTCCAAGTTTTAAGAGTAAATTTATTGTCAATTACTACAATTGAAAGGCTGGTTTTGAAATTGTCTGTGCTGATAGCAAAATAATTATTAAAAAAGGGAAATGTGTTTATGTTGAAGGCTTTAGACAAAATAATTCATATAAAGTAATCTTTGAATGTAAAAAAAAATGCAAACTTGGCAGCTAACAAAATAAATAAAGAACTTTGGCAATTGAGGTATGGACATTTGAATTATAATTCATTATCGAAGATTGTGAATTTAAATTAGGTAAATGGCATGCAGTTTGCAAATTATGAAACAAGTACGTGTGTGTGTGTGTGTGTGTGTGTGTGTGTGTGTGTGTGTGTGTGTGTGTGTGTGAGAGAGAGAGAGAGAGAGAGAGAGAGAGAGAGAGACATAAACAGAAATGTTTCCACACTATTCTAAAACATTTAGATCAAGTAGAGTATTACAACTTGTCCATACAGACGTATGTGGTCCAATTCAACCAACGTCTCGAAATGATAATTTGTATTTTGTAACTTTTGTTGATGACTACTCTCGATGTGTTATGGTTTATATTATGAAAAGTAAAGATGAAGTGTTTAAGTGTTTGAAAGATTATGAAGCAAATGTGTCATCTTTATTTTGTGGCAAGAAAATTTGTAAGATAAAATGTGATAACGGTGGGAATATTGTTCTAAAAACGTTTCAGACATTTGTGCAGAAAAGGGTATTAAAATAATCTATACACCTCCCTACACTCCTCAACTTAACAGAGTAGATGAAAGAATGCATCAGGCTTTAACCTCCTGAGACCCAGGCTTTTTTTTCTTCACAATATTGAAAATTTGTATTAATTTCTACAATTAATGAATCACAAATGATACTGAAAAAATAAGGAAAAAATTTACTTCTATTATTTTGAGCTGTACGTTATGTCCTTTTAAAAGGACAT
Source organism: Acheta domesticus (assembly GCA_031308135.1). Lineage (NCBI taxonomy): Eukaryota > Metazoa > Arthropoda > Insecta > Orthoptera > Gryllidae > Acheta > Acheta domesticus. Next base: position 13,991 of record JAHLJT010006080.1, read on the forward strand.
TGAGTCTTAGTTGCATAACAAGGACATAAGGAGCAGGATTCATGTGACTTGTTATTAGGTGGTTTTAAGGAATCTTAAGGGCAACAA
>JAHLJT010006081.1:0-76650 GCA_031308135.1 Acheta domesticus
ATCACTTTCCGACACTGCTCGGCGTCATTGACAGCAATGCTCCAAGGAAGAAGCCACCCGCTATTCAATATTTGCTACTCATTTTCCTATTCTTGTAATATTTGATATTGCTATTTGCTATGTTGCGATTTTTTGTTTTTGATGTGTAAAGAACTTGTTTGCTGTGTATATTCTATACTATGTTATTGCAGTGTTTGTAAAGGTGTTTTTTGATAAAATATTTAATATGTTGTAGTGTTATATGAGAGAATTTGATTTCTGGTTTTTTAACTCTGTGCGTGAAACACTTGGAAAAACATTTTGTTTACTTTTGTTCAGTATTTTTGCTGATGTGATTGACTGATCTTGAATTATCTTGCTTATCTTCATTTTGTAATGTATTTTGGATTCGTTATGTTGAAATTTTCTGTTGTTTTTGAGGTTCGAGATGGTACACCGACACAGTAAAAAAATACATGATAAATAAAGTTCAAAGAGAAAGCTACGACATTTCAGCAGGAATGAAAGCAAGGAAGTCTACAGAAGAAAGGAATAAATAGTTCGCGATACACTCGCGTTAAAAGAGAGTCATTTTATTCCTATGGAAGTTCCTTTGCATGTGAATGCGCTGAAATAGTATTCAAAGGCTAAATTTATAAGTGCTTGGAAGGAATAAGTTTTGGACCAACTGCGTTGTTTGTGTTACGGGAGACCGAATCAGCATCGAGTCGACGCAACGGAAAATAACACGTAACGTCAAAAAAGGTCTGAATGCGCGATTTTTTTTTTGCCATTCGAGTATTTTATCTATAATCTTATTTGTACTACGAAAGAAGTATGAAAATTCTGGAGTTTAAAGGTTCCTACATGTATTTCGAAATAGAAGTACGCGTATCCGACACACCTATTGTCAGATTAAATACGAAGTTTGTGAACAATTGTTCGAGTTCGACCATGAACTTTTACTTTTATCATGTTTTGTATATTTTGGCTCATTTAAACTTCGCAGTTTTTTCTTCAATCGGACGTCCATAAATTTCTCAAACAACAAGATATACAATAAGCCTGTAAATACAGAGTTATCTACAGAACTTAGCCATACTATCTCTCTTAGACATACGTATATAGGCAACCGATATCTTCTTGATACCAATACGTTATTTATTTCAAACATCTAGAAACGTTTTGTATCGATCTCATAGATGTTATCGTTAGATTTTAATTAAGAGTAAAGAATTTCAATTATGAGTATAAACAGGATCATCTGATTTTGGTCTTTGATATAATGTACAAGTAAACTTCCACTGCCCTGAAGAAAATCTTTGACATGACAGGCGAAACGTCTGCCTTCAGAAAATGACGTCTCCCGGACAGACTAGAAGCCATTCTCTAATATAAGTCTTGCTGATGTAAAGTTGTAAATCTAGTGAGAAACAATGTTTGTACTACACTTTTCCTTTGTGTCAGCAGTAAATTTCTCTTTGTACGATCTTCATACGATCTCTCTATACCTCTATAACCAAATTTAACCTCCGTGAATAGTGTCTCTTTACCCTTCGTTTAAGAATTTTCGAGTTAGCAGCTGGACTCCAGCCTTCACGATCAACATAAAACTCATAACTCCGAATCTGTTTCTCTGCCAAAATACTTCCCGCGTCGCCTCACAATCGAACAGACTCCTTACCTAGGCCAACCCCCTTATGGTACAGCTAACATTATCCGGATTATGTCCAGATGATCCATTCAGCGGTCATGTATACTGCTTTAGCCAAATTCTCTGACTAATGTGGGATTTAACTAATTCCCGAATTAAGTATATTTTGGACGTTCGCCGTAACATACCGTGGTAAGAGGGTATAATAATGGTTATACGTGGTTATAATGGTGTGTTTGAAATCGCCGCATTATGCGCGAAAAGTTACCGAACCACAGCTTGAAGAAGAACCCGAGGGACCTCTTGCTCTAATCAGTTGTTCGTTTGTGTCCCACCGATTGCAGGCGGATACCGGTTCAATACCCTCTACTGTGGACCACGGACAGCGCACAATTCTTTCGCCAACCTGTCCTCATTCCAACCTGAGAGCCGAGCGATGCGCTGACCCCCAAAATTCCAAGGCTTTAGAAAAAGAAGCTGGAACAGGTTGTGCGATTTATTTAACGTAAAAAAAGCGTGTTGAAAACCATGTTACGTTTATGAGAGTAGTAAAATATGTTCAGGTTTTTGGAATCTATCATCCTCTTTCACTGCAGTAAGGTGTATTATCATGACTTTTAGAAAAGCATTATTCCAAGAAATATTCACTTATGTATAATAGAAACTAGCTATTTGCGTAGAAAAAACGAGCAACAGATTTGGGCTGTTATCGGGTCCTAGGGGGGAGGGAATCGACTAAATATCCTGAGAACACGGAGTACGATTATTTGATGCCACTGCGACAAAAATACGTAACGTTACTAAATTTCTCAAACATTCCAATAAGCAAAAGAAAACGTGTGTAGATAGTGAAGCCACATTATTCTCGCTAGAAGTAAGAAAAAATATGTGAAAAAGATACAAGAGATAAGGATACACGAGAGGAGGAAAAAGGTTAATACAAAAGGCGGAAGGATGGGTATTAGAGGGATAGAAGAATGAGCACGTACAGGAGCCAAAGAAAATGAAAGGAAGGATGAGGGAAGCAAAATACGCATAGAAGCAGTGGAAGAAAACGGCGACCTGAGGTGGGAAGAGAAGGCTAAGGATGCAAGGGATGAAAGAAGAAGGATTAGATTGGAGAAAGATCAAGGAAGGGGAGATGGCATATCAAAAATGATAATATGGGAGCAAAAATAATTATTATAGTGAAGTAAATGAATGTTACATCTATACTATGTTATGTAGTGTATGGTCACGTTTTCAAGCGTGATGTATGAAAGTTGTTTAGCACTATGACACCCCGACACCATCGCCATTAAAATATATGGTATCAACGATAGCTGTATATATGTATTTTCGAAACCTTCAAAATCTTTCCGCTGTTAAATAACCATTTTCTTGAAAATATGCTTTTAAAAACTAGCACATTCATAATTCACACCTTCTCCTTTGGCGCCCGTGAAGACAATTCTATTGGCTAAAGTTATTACATAAATTTGATAGAAGCGGTTGACCTTGGCACAAAACCTGACAAAACTAAACTAACGCTTCCTTCGCATTTGGTGCTTTCTACGCTTTCGTTTCTCCGTCTATATAACTTACCCTCCTAATTCACATACATATATATTTTTAAGACAGACAGTTATATACAACAAATAATTGTAAAGAAATTAGATAACAGATGATAAGAAAAATCTTTTTGAGACGACTGCAAGTATACGAAATGGAATTAAAAAGATAAAAATATGACAAAAACTACGAAAATTCATGGAAAAATGTGACTAATATGAAAAATTAACGGAAAATGCCCAAAGGATAATAAAAGCCAAAATATGACTTTATACAATGACATGAAAATTGAATAATTTTAATAATTGAAGATAAAACCATGCTTATCTTACGTTTTCCATGGAATTGACGCAAAGAAAACATATGAAGTGTCATAAACATCCGGGCCCTAGCATTGATACTTCCGCGGAAGGTACATGTCACATTTTCTATGCAGTTCTTCCACACGTCGATATGAATCTTAAGTAACGACAAGTTCTAACTGACGTACATTTAACTGCACTTGTGCCAACTTACTTAACTAAGCATCTGCCAGATTTCAAGCTGGTAGCAGCCCATATTGACACTTACAAAGGTTTAGCCTAATAAAACTCGTGTTTTAATTTTTTTCATAACTGTGTGAACGTTAATGTTTGCAAATACTATTTTGCTCATCAGTTATTTATCTGCTACAAGTAATTCATTAACATCGAAATTCGTGTTAAACCTTTGTAAAATGGTTGCGTTTAATTCAAACTTCTTCTTCAAGATCGTGTGTTTCTTATATTCCGGTAGAATACCTCGCCTGAACCCATTAACGGCCAAATTAATTTTGTGCCCCTAGCGCGCAGTCTCTCTCTCTCTCTCTCTCTCTCTCTCTCTCTCTCTTTTATTTTATTTAAGGTCCCCTCAACATCTAGGTTATTAGCGACTACTATGGGATTTAACGTTATGATATGAGGATGAAACGATATGGTGATGATAGGGGATGAAGGGACGAGCGCATGCCCGAGGCGGGACCTTCGGTCCGAGATCGCTATGACACTGCTGCGTCAGCGATCTCGGCCATCGGGGATCGGCGTGCGCAGTCCTTGTTGGAGCTCTCTGGTCGTAAGAGTTTGCGTCTTTCAACGTTAATCAGTTGTTGGGTTACTAGAGCGGGCCAAAGCGCCCATATGAGCGTTTATTTCGAACCGACGCGTATCATTAACACACCCTAACCAGGAACGTACAATGCTTTTGCGATCTCCGCTGAATCAGCTGGCAATCACGAATGAAGAAACTTGCTTATATGTTACGTTTAGGATGCCGGCATGTATTGAAAAAATAAAATTCGCAAGGAATTGTAAAAGAAGCAATTTTGAGTTGACCAGAAATACGCGTCCACAAACGAGGTTACGGATGCATATGTACCTTAACGTTGGGCGATAACGGGTTGACTAGATTGTGCACAGGTGAGAGGCTGGAGGAAATGCATGGGCGAGTTCCTCCGACGCATCGAGTTTTGCTCGTTCTGCGCACCACCAGTTAGCGTTACGAAACACGTGACCACAGCACGGGCACTTCGTTTGAAAAGCCACACTAGACGCTTGCCGCCATGTTACATGGAAAGCGAGAAGTGTTGAGAAGCTTTTTGAAAATGATACAAAATGACAATTTTCAACGATCACCAACCAAAAACAACAGGATGAAGGTGTACAAGTTGCAATATTTAAAAGTAATGTTTCATACTTTTGTTTCAACAACTTGTAACGAGATGATAATTTCATTATGTGGCTGCATTTAAAATTCGCGCTAATATTGTGACGCAAGCTGGTTCCGGAAGCGCATTGGCTGAAGTGGGACCCGACGCGCCGGAGCGTCTGCCATGGGGTCGCGCCCGCAGTGGCGCTACCTGGGGAAGCGGGGCGCTTCGCGGAAGTTGCCGGAAGCAGAAGCGGCCGCCGCGTGCGTGCGGGCTTATCGCGCGGAGCGTGACTTCCGGCGCTTCCTTGGCGCGTGCGCGGCGTCGCCGCTGCCCCCCCCCCCGCCTTCAGCAGAGTGTACGCGCCCCCCCCCCCCAGCGCGCGCTAGCCCGGCAGTAGGCGCGCCAAGTTTTGTAACAAATTGACGCGCGCGGAGTGTCTCAGTCATCCCACAGTAAAAATGTCAAGAAAACAATTAATAACCAACTATTTTGTTTCTTTAATGAATACGTATTTATTGCGAAGTATTTATACATAATTTGGAAACAAGTACAAATACAATTTTTAATTATTTAGAATGTTATTTTTTGGAAACAAGTACAAATGGAATTTTAATTATTTAGAATGTTCTTTTTGCAAACAACTTTCACACATGAGCTGCTTGCGTTAATATTATAATCGTATCTGCGGCCCTTCCCACTTGTAATCGTATCGCTTGCATCATCCCGCTACCGAAAGGATCTTGTATGTTAAAAGGCGAGTAAAAGAACCTACGCAAAAAGAAACGTTCTAACAGTGCAAAAAAAATTGAAAGGTGTCAAGACTGCATTACGATAGTGTTAGAGACAGAGGACAATGTAGAATCAAGTATGGAGAGAACACGAACTCTGGAGAAAGATCTAGAGAAATTACCACTGAAAACCGCACTAAGCAAAGAATTGAAAATAATTGACTTCTTAAGGACAAATAAAGGCATTGAAATTTTCAGTTAGTGTTGTTAATGTATTTTGCTGGATCTCTATATTAATAAAAACAATCATTGTGAAGAAATTCTGTTTAATTTTGACAACATCGGTTATATAGTGAACCCAAAATTTTAGTCCTCAGAAGTTCACTATAACCGGAGTCGACTGTAATTTTAAAGTACCTCGACGGAAGAGAAGTCTTTTGACAACGTCCGGAAATTGATCTGTTATTAATAACTGTTATTACGAGTCCACTGTTATTCCAGTAACAGTTATTGAAGAAAAGCTGTTAAGCCCATCGTATGGTGCAGGTCGCGAATTAGGCAACATATTCTAAATATGGCAGCTAAAAGAATTTCCTCTCGGAACAGCCATCTAATGAAACTATTATTCCGATCAACTCTCTCGCGTTTGCTTTGTTGTCATTCACCCCTCACAAGATTGAAGACTTCACAAAACACTATAGTCAGTGAACAAGTGAGCTAAATTAGAGTTATCATTATCAACGAGTGCAAAGTAAACGATGTTAAGTCAGGAGTAAATGAAAGGCACAAACTTAGAAGTTGTCTGTGGTCAGACTTCTGTGTTAATATTCCAGACATAATCATAATTGGTAATATGCCAAACATTCTTCTACGCCCACAGATTCGACCGACGTCACGTGAGTCCGGAGCGTGTCACGTGCGACAGGGAGAGGTCAGTGAGAGCGCGCTCTATGACCTGCTGACCGCAACGCCGTGAGAGTGGCCGAAGGCTCCCTTCCGCAGGGTCGTTCGCGTCCTTTCCCCTCACTAACGAGAAAGTCGAATGCATAAACAGTATGGGAAACGAAACGGACCTCTCTCCTCTTGCGAAACGCCCACGTGTTTCTTCCCAATTGCCGGCGAGTAAGCTTCTTCTCGTTCGGAAACGTTAGGCTAGTACCATCATCTTGTAGTTAAAGTACGTTAGAGTAACGGCACATGAAGAAACCCTCAGACGTAGTGTCATTATGCTGAGTAAATAGTCGAACTAGAACGTGAAATTCACACATTATTCAAGTGTACCAAGTTACAGAAGTACGAGAAGAGGGTGGAGGAGGATGTGATTTACATTAGAGAGAAAGAAGTGTGAAAAAAACTGTAATTATTCTGGCGGCCACGAATCAACCGATTTAGTGCAGACGGGTCTACAAACTGTGTAAAAACTGTGGAATTGAATTAACTGCAATGCCAGAGAACGAAGTGCACGAGCGCGTCGGTATCGAACTGGCAGGCAACGGGGCGCGCGCGTGTGCCACGCGATTGGAGGCGCTGCGATGGACGGCGTGGAGGCTGCCGAGTGCTTTTGGAAGAGCGCAAGCCGGATTATGAATTTTGGAGAAAATCGGCTGAACGGTTTAGCTTCCGGTTTATACTTCCCTAGAAAACCGTATTTCTAACCTCACGAACACAATAAGAGATATGAACAAACCAATGTTACAAAACCACAACAATAAAGTTGTAACAGTTGTGACAGTTCCGCCAACGTGGATAACAGAACCTCTTCTAAGAGTCTACGTAAGTTACAGACATTAAGATAATTAGGTTTTCCCAATAAATCAAAATTAAGAGATTCCCAATAAAAGAGGCATATCCCCGATAGACTGGAGAGAGAGAGAGAGAGAGAGACAGAGACAGAGAGAGAATAGAAATGTAAACATTTAAAAATCCCACTTCTATATTAAATTTTGCAATAAAAGTCCGGTGTTTCTGGAAAGTCTAAATAATTTAACTAGCTTAAGTTTTAAAAACGTCAAAAGTTTCATATTTTTACTGTCAAACGTTAAAAGTTTACATCGTCACATTCAACTAGTAAGTAATGGTCTAGTTGTATGTAACGGGTGTCACACACCCATCCCAATGCAGAAATAAACTGAACACCAACTGAGTTTACCACATTTTACATTTTTGTGGTGATACAGTTCAAAACCACAAATTCACCCGTCATTTGGGGTCCTCTAAAGCGTGTTAACCTAAGAAATGAGCCTTAAAGGTGCTCGATAGCCGCTTAAAAGAGGAGATATTAACATGTGTCCTGTGAGAAAAAAATTCCTGATGATTAATATGATTTTCGAGTCTGTGTTGGTATTTGACAGATTTGAGAGTAATTTCTTCTTTAATGGTGGTGAAAGGCAGATCTTTGTATGGTGTGGCGTTTGACTCAAACCAGAGAACTTTGCTTATTAATCTGAGATTTTTAAATTGAAATCTTTGAAGAAATTCTGTATTTGAGTTTGAGGGTGTTCCCCAGGAGATGAGAATTAATATTACGTTTTGTTGGCCCGTTTTTTTCTCTTCCTCTCTCCTCTCAGCTTCCCCCGAAGATGAAGGAGACAGAGCCCCGTCCACTTGTTTTCTCCGCGAGTTGTGGAAACTCTCGGGGCAATTGATGGAATGACCTGGAAAACGACCTCTGGCGAAGAAAAAAAACGTCGACCTTAAAGAACGACGCGGGCGAGAAGCGCACGGGAAACACTGGCTTACAGACAGCAACGCAGATAAAATACCGAAACGCGGTTGTGAACACCAGCTTCCTCCCAGCAGGCTGCCATGCCAGCTGCGGTCTCAGTTTACGCAGGGCAGTGGACTAGCACGAAGCTCCCAAATGTTAGCCAAATTAAGACAAAATTCAGAAGTGTTTGATCTAGAGAGAGACTCGCAGAAAAAACAATGCATTTAGCGTTTGAAAATTTATAAATTTGAAAAGTATGTATCATAAAGCATATAAATGTTTCCTTGTGAGTAATTTCTTCGTTTAAATCGAAGTACTTTGTTTGTGTGTTGGAAATCAGAAGAATTAACATAATTTAAATTAAAAAAGTGTTATTAATAATTCTGTTAACTTTCTGCTGTCGAGTATAATCTCTGATCCATAAGGTGAATCATTCTATTTTTCTCATTTCATGTACGTACAAATATAGTTGATACAACGGAGGAATAGAGGAGTTGCCAGGCGCTTGTGATTAAACCAAAATGGGGCTTAACAAACTGTTTATGCCACATGATGGGCAGGCTAAATGTGTGGTCTGAAACTAATGCTTAAGTTACAAAAACATTTACTTAAAATTCATTTCTACCGCACACAAGAATTAAGAGTACATACAAGGCCTTTCACCGCCAATTAAATACGATTTGACGTTGACGGCAAATATAAGGCAACTCATGCATATGTTCTAATTTTAGTCTACTTTACGCAACTATGCATTTCTTTAATGGCGTGATTAGACAAGTTTCAGGTGGATAAAATTTAATTTTCTTTGTTTAACACACACACTTGACAGAAAACGATCGTACGGGTAATATGCAAGTACACCACACGTGGTAAATGAATGTATTGCGACTACCCGTCTGTCGGTTGGGCGCCGTAGACGTGGTAGCCGGCTCGCTCAGTCGGTAGAAAGGCTTGCCTAAATTGATGAAGATGGAGGAAGTTGGTGGCCGGTGTAAAATAAGAAACTTTTACTCATGTTAACAAACAGGTGGCTTTTATTTAATAAAACAAAAATTGCAAGATTTTACCACTCATGTCGGCGAGCATGCTCCCCTTTCCCCAATTCCAAAATATGACATGCACACATAAAATAATAAAATAAATTGAAAAGTGAAAATTACTACAGTAAAAAGAACAGTATTTTCCTCTACGCTGATTCCCTCTTGACGGCCAAGCGCGGCCGGGAATCTTCTCTTCGTCGCCCGGTCAAAGGTAATTAAAGATTGTTCACCAAACTGTTTATGCCTTTCGACCACGGGCGCGCCAAAAGAATGAAAAAGATACCGCCTTAGCGGGGCGGCGTGCACAACAAACCAGAGTTGAACGACCTCGGGCCGCCAGCTGGCTGGCAGGGGCGGCGCGAGCGTCGTGGGACGCCGCACAAAGGGGCGCGCAGGGCCGAGCCAGGTAGAAGACGGGGTTGTAGGGGTGCTGGCCCAACACACAGCGCCGCTCACTTACTGTCGCTAATGATCAGATAATGTCTGCTCAGTTGAATGACCTTGTCACTTTCGGTTCACCGCACGGTACTTTAGAGTTCGTAGCAAGTTCGTGAATGATCAAATTGTTCCACGATAATGTTCCAAACACGAGCACAAGTCAGATACTTTTTCTGAACTATTAGAATGTCAATAAAACTTTTCACAATCCGCGGTCTACACTTATTTAAGAACCGCGCACAAATTCTCCTCGAAAACTCAACGTTTTCTTATAAGTCCAACTAAGAAATAAAACTTTATCTCTGACGCCGGGCGCCTCCACAATAACGTCTCGTCCCCCTGACCGCCTCTCACCTTCTCTCTGTGACGGCCTCACATCCTCTCTCTGTGATGGCCTCACACCTTCTCTCTGTGATGTCGCCTGCACGAAGTCCTTCGAGCCTCCCTTCCCCCACCAAATTCCCTCAGAATGTTCTAGAACATTCTAGAGCTTTGCCTACGTCCGGCGGCTATTGGCGAAAGGGTATTGCGTCGTAGAATAATTCCGCCCAATCATCGGAAGTTTTTTGGGGCCGAGAAATGAGAGAGAAACCTGCACTCGTTCTCTCTCGCTTCAATTTTCTGTCAAACAGGGGCAGGAATTAATGACTGGGGGGGAACGAAAATCTCAAGGGAGGATGGGGAGGGCGAGGGGCGCCGCGGAAAAGTACTGCAGTGCCGCGTGCACGAGAAGACCCCCCCTGGCCGCGGGACACTTGGGTGTGACGAATTTTAGGGGGTGGGTCCGGTGGGTGGCCTGACAGAACCCTGGCGCCACCGTCGACCCCTCTGTCGCGCGACGCGGAGCAATTCTCAGGCTCGCAGCCGTAATGGATTCGGTATCACTACAGTATAGATTATGAGCAGGGCTCGGATTCCGGTGGCATGCCATCTTTTCATTGGTGCGTTCTAGACGTTGCTAACTCGTAAGTGAATGTTTATCAGACTACAAATTTTGTAACCAAGGTGATAAAAAAGTATAGTTTTTAGGGCATTTTTGTCATTTTTTTGCCATTTTTCAATTTTTAGATCATTTTTTTAGCATTGCATCATTTTTGCCGTTTTTAACGATTTTGTTTCCTTTTCTGGTTTTTTGTTAGGGAATACTTCATGAATTTGCAATGGCACTCAATGTTTTTATTGTGCCATCAGTTCATGACCAAATTCACTACCGCAGTGAACTCTGGTTTTCTACCTCTCAAAATTACAAGGATTCTTTCAAAACTGACAATTAGAAGATCGGAACTAACGACTGAATTTCCTCCTAAAAAGATTTTATATTAAATAAAATTTTATATAAATAAATTTTATTTAAAATTGTAAAATTCATTAAATAAATAAGAAATTCACACAAATATTTGAGTATTTAAAAAATACAGCATTTTCTCCTTATTTTTTAAGTCATGATTAACGGTAGTTGAGCTTTAAAAGCCTCTTTTGTTGTTCATTGTTTGTTTGAAATTTCTTAATTATTAAACATTTAATTGTAATCACAAGTGACTATCGCTATGAAGCTGTTCCTTCGTGATACAAAGAAGATATCCAAAAATTTCCTGAGCTAGTCAGCACTCAATTAGAGTAAAATTTGTTTAGGGCGCTTTTCAACAACTTGGTCATATGGCATGTTGTGAGTGCTTTAACTGTAGGGGTAACTGTGGGAAGAACACGTCAGGACGAACACGAAAACACACTAACATCCATGACGGAGGAAGGATTCGAACCCGCGCCCGTTCCAGCCGAGGCAGTTACTGCCCCTTAGCTTCGGCTATCCGGGCTGGCTAGAATAAGACTTTTCTGCACGCAATTTCAAGCAATGACACGTCCGTCTCTGCATTTGATGAACGGCAGGTGGGCGGAAGGCGGTGAGCGGACGACGCGGCCGCTTGCAGCCGCGCGCTATCGACTCATTGCGAACGGACCACGCGAGCTCGCGTTCGATGCGAGAGCCACAATATATGCGCATCGTTTTCATCATAAACCGCATTTTAAATGCTCCTTTTCGTGTAATTGTATCGTCTCGTAAGACCGGAAGGTTGAATAACCTACAATGCGAATTATGTAGGCTACAATGCTACAATGTGAAATATGCTTTCCACCGGACTACTATATATTACGAAACTTAATTTTTGTTATTTCTCGTTGTAGGTATTTCAACAATTTGTAAATAAATGGTATTTATTCGACCTTCTGTTAACGTATTGCAGAAAACAAAGAAAGCAATGTTATGTTCCAACGTTTAAAAGGCAATGTTAAGATCCCGGGCAAGGTAACAAGCTGACTAGAGCTCCCAGGCACTGCGACCAGAGAAATGGGGCGCGAGATTTAAAAGTAAGGGTCATACAAATTCCTCCGGAGTGGCGGTACGTCACTGGATACCTAACCCATGACAGTCTTGGGTAGACAGTTACTGTTACAAATTTAGCTTTAGTAATTCCCATTTTCCTCTTTCAGGGAAAGAAATGATCCATTAAAATTAAATGATACTTTATGTCAGATTTCAATTTTCAATTGAAAGTAAAATTTAAAAAAATTGAACCAAAAGTATCTAGATTTTGTAATCCTGTTGACTTAAGATTGAAATAAAAGAACGAACTTTCTGCGTTCAGGGTAGAAGGTTTTACAAACAATCATTCTTTGCCTGTTTTGCGCTGTTCGGTCCGTAAGCGATAATTGTTAACTTATGAAGAGTTGTTAATTTATTTCATAGTATTGCTAAATGCAATAAATAACTGAATGATTTATTATCACAACACAAAACAGAAACAAGGAAGGAATTTGCCATTCAAACATGTTCCCGTCACTTAGCAAAGATGCTTATATAAGGTAGAATTTAGTAAGAAAATGAACATCAAATACAATAATAAGTAGTGAAGAATATAAACATATAATTCTCGGTTATTTGATAGAAAAAAATCTGGCAAACATCTTCGTAAGAAGCCACTATTCACAGCCTCGCGCCGCTTCAGCTTGCGCATGTCCACCCCTTTCTGGATTTTAAGGGGAAATTGATTGGCTGTTGAAGGCGATTGAAAAAGCTATTGATTCTCCGTGAATTTTTCCTTGCACTCTTAATCTTCCATATTGCCTTTAGGAAGTCGTGATGCCGTACGCTCTCTCCAAGCCCGGGTCTTCACTCGCCCTAAAGGCTCAAGAACACGAGGTGAGTTTACAAGCTACAAGCCGTCTTTTCACAAGGAGCTCGTGAACTAGTCCAGTGTATTCGATGCACTCGCTCCGTTAGATGCTTGTAAAAACGCTCTGGAAAAAGTTTGAACCGCCGGCGACTTTACACACCACTCGTCGGCTTTTGAGTGAGCTAACTTGTTAAACTAGCCACGTGTACTTACAGTAGCTTGTGCACAAGTTGCTAGTAGCATTGGTGTTGAAGATGCTGGACGAGCTGGTTCTAGCGGGAGTTGCAGTTGTAGCTAAAGCGATTGATTAAAAACGAGTTAATTAGACGACCAAACGCGAAACGGAAAGTCCTAAGAGAATCGTGTGGGTGAAACCGTGGATAGGAAGACGTACTGATTATGGTGGAAGACGTACTAATTATCTTTAATGTTCCACAATGTCGACATTGTTGGTGCACTTGTAAAAACAATGAAATACAATGTTCCACATCATTTTCACAACAGGATCTAGGTAAGAACTTGGGAAACCACCAAGTTTAGCAAATGTTCACAACAACCTAACCTTATAACAATGATGCCAACACGTAGTTTCCACACGCCAGCTAGTTGGCTAGTGAGCAAATGGGAAATTTTGTATGTACTCGACTAGCGTTCTCGCCGACTCGACGGAGTTTTACAAGCCGGCATATTGGCATATAAACTCGCCTCGTGTACTTGAGCCTTAAGGAACCTCCTAACCACCCATTTCAAATTAATTTCTTTTACCCTCATGTTTATCTGCATTCCATTTTTACCCCCGCACTCGGTGAATCCGCGAGACGGCGTCAGATTCATTTCGTCACAGGTCAAGAACTGGTCCAGTGGTCCGGCAATGGATCCAACGCGAGCTATGTGTATTGATTTGACGCCATGTGAGTGTTCCCACGTGGCCTCTGCATTGCGTTTGCAGCGCGCGACCGGACGTCGCATGCATTCTTCATGACCGGATTCATATCCTATTCATTCACTGTTTATATTCCTCTTGCGCCGCGCGCTCCACTTGGCGGCTCGCGCGGCGCTCCACAGCGCCAGCAGTGCGTCGCGGCGCCCTGTCACCAACTGGGCGGGCGAAAGTTCTGCACTGCCTGTTTGCGTCAGTGCCTGCATTTCTGCCTAGGTGAAGGAAGGAGAGTCTACTATACATCGGTTTTTATAACGTGGCGCGTCAATGACTGTCTTCACGATGGGACATGTCATGGCTTTTCGCGTCTTTCTCGGTCGTGCCAGTACATGTCGCAAAATCGCAACCGTATCAAGCAGTGCGCGATCATTCGACATCTAGCGTACGATCGAGAAAAACGCGATAAGCCGTGGCATATTCCATCGTGAAGATAGGCCTTGATACGCCACGTTAAAAAAACCGAAGTAAATATATGTTCACTGGACTAAATGAGTTTATTTCTTCGCGAACATTCTTTCGTAATGACTGCCGAGTGCGTGTGGGCTTTACTTACACCCCTGGGCCAAGCAAGGAGTGTGTTGTTCATGCGCTTTGTGAGTTTATTCCTTCGCAAAACCCTTGTCTGCCTACCTGCGTAGGTGTTTCGAGTGTTGGTTTGCGTGAACTCTGAGTTTTCGTCTCGAAATTATTTTCTGCCTGCTTGCATTAGTGGCTGGGAACTTACACACTCTGTGTTTGTTTTTTTTTGTTTTTTTTTTTACCCGTACGAAGGAGAGTAGCGTCCCTCACTCGGTACTTTACAGTTTTTTTCTTCGCAAACATTCTTCTCTTCCTACTGTCATTAATGTATGAAAACTTTTTTCTTTTTACAATGGAGGTGTTGAGGTTTCGAATAGCTCTTGGTAGTTTGGGGGAGAGCAAGTAATATGAATGAGCTGTCCCGTGCAGAACCAACACAGCGACCAAAGATATTGTTTCCTGGAATGGAACAAGTACGTTGTCAACACATACAAATACAAAGCATTAGAATCTTGTTACAAGCACTAAATGTATCAAGAACAATATAACGTTAGCTGCTTGGCGTTTATATTCACGTGCTTTATTCAATCTACGCGCGGATGTAACCTCTCACAACGGATAATTCAGTGGCAGACGGCCTTCACTTAATGTGGGACAAACGTATACGTTAGGAAAGTGCAGCGAAATTTGGTTGTAATGTTTTATGGTAGAAGAAGACTCACTCCACTGCCTTGATAACAGAAGGCCCACTCCAATGCTGTCGACATCGCCTGGAGCGCCTCTCTAGGACCGACACCTTATCGATTGGACTCTAAACAATTGGAAAACTGTGGCTTCGTCAGATAAGTCCCAATTTTAGTTGGTAAGAGCTGATGGTAATGTTCAAGTGCAGCGCAGATAACACAAAGCATTTGCAGCCATTCATGGACTTCATGTTCCCAAACAACGTTGGGAGTTTTACTTTCTACCGCTACAGCTTAGGCTGTAGTGAAAAAAGTTATGTAATACGCGAAAATGGCGAATTTTCGGCAGAAAAATTCTTGTTACAGGGCCTGGTAACGAAAAAGTGGAACAAAGTGGATAAAACAAGTTAAACATTTGCACTTGTAGTTTTGAATGTTCAGAAGTTTAAAGAAAAGATCGTTATAAAAAGAATCTCTTTACCAAAATTACAAGTATAATTGTATGAAGGCGCCGAGAAAATTTTAATTTTAATTATTTTACAAACAGAGAGTTCTGCCTGAGCGAAATTCTGACCTGAGTTTTTCTCCATGGGACTTTTGTTCGAATTCGAAGAAACAAAAACAATTCAAGAATTGGGAGGCAATTTTTGAGAAAAATTGAAGACGTCATGGAGGCTTCATATAAAATTACCCTAAAATCGAAATAACCATTTCAAATTTAACGGAGCCGCGACATCACATATAGGGGAATATTAATTTACTGAAATCCTACATACGGCTTGACTGCTAAAGTTGATCATTGACAGACAGACGGATGTTTTGCCGCACACCAATATTTAGGTATCGAGTACCCACAAAGCTTGGACCCTGATTACGCATCGTTACAGAGGAAGTAATTTTCAAAGAGTACTTTACTATTAGGAGCCAGAATTATACACTTTTTGGGTATCAAGGACCTACAGTAGGGTTGGCATAGAAGAGACGAAATTGATTCAAATTTTCCGCCGTTCGAGTAAATCAATTATTTATAACAATCTTTGTAACTAATTACCAGCGCAGAACATACATTTCAAACGTTTCGCGTTGGACATTTTTCCCCAAATTCCGTGCGATAATTCCAACAAAAGAGCAGTCATTCTTTCAACGATGTGCTTTTGGAGACAAGTTCTTTGGCACTAGATTTTCAACTGTTAAATGCTTTCAAACACGCCCGAAAGACTGCAGCACTTACTGGTCGCCTGGCAAGCCGGCTTTGCACTATTGGAATTCTTAGAAAGGCTTTGAGTTCCACTTAGACGCGACCGATCATTGTTACAAAATTCAAAACTCCACAACAGTGATATCCCAGCCGTCGTGTCAGCATATGGAACCAAGCATAAGTGTATGTGTATTTTAGTGCCATGAAAATTGGTTTTAAACTCGAGAAAGTTGGCACGAGCAATAATTTCTAAAACGTTACAGCTGCTTCCCCCAAAAATATTGCGTTGTACAGGATCCAGGGTCTATTAACCAAAATAAGTGCAAAAAACTGCTTTTCCCAGCGCCCAGAACAGGTAAAACTTAAGAATCTATTCAATGATCATTGATTCTTTCGTATAAATATGCTAACAGTTGTAATTTCTCCCACTTCTCAGATCGTCTGCCAGAGAATTAAAACACTCTTATATTCCATTCGCCCTAAGCAGCTCTCCCAGCCAATCACTCGAAGCTATGTTTCGCTGCCTATACAAGTAGAAATTCTTCCAAAAATGTCCGTTTGTCACTGCAGAATTACATAGCGTTCTCTATGCCACGTAAGTAGTACAGTTGTATGCTAGAAAAATAACGAAAGGGTGACGTGTTTTGGCATCAGTTTTGCGGTCACATTATGCAAGGAATTCAGTGTTTACGTATAATTACAGAGTCGGACATCAAATTTCAGGGCGCAATGTATTGCAATGGAGCTACCCAGCTGTCACGACAGCGGTGTGTTGCATCTGATATTCATGAGCACAGCTGGCAGAATATTGAATTTGCTCGCCAACATGGTTCAAATGCACCAGTTAGTTTTTGTTTTTCATTGCTATAGTGTGCAAAAATATATTCATCAGCCTGCTAAATACCACACGACCAACTAAATCATGAAGATGGTCCAGCTTCCTGGAAAGCGTTAAATTTAGGAAATATCGAGGGAGTAGTTCAGTCTGGCGTATCCGTAGGATTTACCTTTTCGATTATGCATCTCGGTACTGTCACCTTACTCATCAACATTTTCATTTTCTCACGCCTTGAAATATCCTAACAATGTAGAATTTTCAGAGGTACTCTTTTAAGACAAAAGTATTCCTTTAGAAAGTATCCGCCTTGTATGGGGCAGGCAAGTTGAATTTTTTCCGACGACACTGCGCTCTAGCGGCAGCAATCCGCAATAATCCGGTGATCGAAGTAGAAGTGAGTATTGCCGCGTGTACAGTGAAAATAGGTATATCGCACAGGATTCTCGAATTATACATACTATTAATATATATTATATTAGACATAACGCTAAGAACTATTACTTGCAGTTTTCAGCCTGTTGATGTCGGAATATTCCAACAGAAATGTTTAAATAAATGGCAGAAACTAGTATAAAGTTTTCTTGTGTATAGTGTAAAGGAAGTCCATGATGGGAATAAGACGGGTCTTATAATGTCTTTTAAGCAGCCATAGTTAGCCTGCAGTCCTGATGGGATAATTAAGAATGGTCAAGGATTTGAATTGTTGGAAACCAAGTGCCCTTACCAGTGGCGTATCTAGGGGGGCGGCGCGCCCCGGGTGACACCATTTTAGGAATGACACCAATTAAAATTTTTTATAGTTGTGCAAAAAGTACTCCCCCTTTTGTGCCCCACACGGGGCTGCCAATGCAAAAAGTACCCACGGGACTTCCTCTGGATTCTCTATCTATCTGACGTTACTACCGAATATTTACTCTGCTAAATCCCGTGATTGCAAAATTTATGGGTCGTGGCGGTGGGTGCCTCCGTACGGACCAGGCTGAAAACAACATTCAAAACAACAACAGTTTCCAGGAAATATGCTACTGAAATCAAACACGGTGTTTCCTTTTAAACATGAAAACAAAACTTTAATCAGCGTTTCTTTTAACTGCGGCAACAATGTAAATTTTTAATATAGGTGCTCTTGGCGTGATGTTACGATTCGCTCTGTTTTATAAATCACAATTAATTCTTATGCTAATCTTTATTATCATTGACCAGCTGATCATGAATGATAATTAATTAAAGGAATTCCTTGTAGCAATTGAATTTTATTAATATTGTGCAAAATCTCGTACGTACGTACTTATTCTATACTAATACACAAAAAATGAAATTAATTATCCTTGCTTAGTATTTGTGAAATCGTTCTTATCTGGATTAATGTTACTTTTGACTATTCAGTTCCGTAATCTCCATTACTGTTCACATTATTGTTAAAAATCGCGAAACCAGCTTGGATTCATGAATTACGTCGCGAACGTTTGCTGATGCGCCACTTTCCTGCGTTTGTTGTTGAAGAACCGCGCCCGTTGCCACTTCCCTCGATTGTACACGCGCCTCCTCGCGTGCGTTGCCGTCGGGTCTGTTGAATCTCGTGCGGCTCGTCTTCTTCAATTAATCTCCTTCCGTGGAAAATCCCATAAATTTCCAGAATGTTCCATTGAAAATCACTAACAAAACACATAAACTTCTTCTGTCTTCAATACGAATACGTCCCGTTTACTACACGTTCACAGTTCTTAACTGAATGCTCGATCACCACAACAAAATTACAAGTCCCAAAAATAATTATGAATTTTGAATCGGACCGACGTGAATTCGATGTGCTTTCCACGGCTTTCAGAACCCAACTGTCTCAAAAACTTGCGTCGATTTAACACAACACCTTTGTTTTTCAAAAAAATGCCGACCACCTTCTTTCGCTTATTCTCATTGTCGTCCTAGAAAATTTTCTCAAAATGTGCAATTTTAAGAGTTTCGAACGGGTTTCGGGTTCATTCGCTTCGTCATGCATCCAATGTCATGATTATCTTGTTAAAAGTGCCGTTTTCTAAATATTTATAGCCGAAAATCGTGGATTTCTATGTTGACGTTATGCAACATGTCTTCGTTTGTTTCATCATCTTCTTACGTTTTAATATTTATTTAATAATACATTCCCCAGTGTTCTAAAAATTCAGAAACCCAGTTCTAAATTCGGCCGAAATTATCTTCCAATGAATCCCATTATCTCTCATTATTTAATTCAGTGTTTCTTCTTAAATTTTAATAAATTCCGGTTTGATGCTTCTTGGAACGTACGAATGGTTCTCTTTCCGAACTCGTTTTCTGTGATTTTAAGCGAACCCGCTAACCGATCGTGTTCAAACAACATGTATAATATTCCACGACATTGCCTCTATTTACTTGAATAGTCACAGTTTCTGTACAATTTCTCACAAACCCTAAAAGTCCAAAATTGTCCACTTCATTTTTAACACGCGATGCTCTTTTGTTGCGCTGGTATCGATTATCGGCACACTTTGTGTCCACCATAGACTATATCTATGTACCTCTAATGCATACATTATGTGTCCACACAGACTATAGCGGGTGCATTGTTTACTCTGTGGCCACTAATAGTTCTCAGAGATGCCTCATAATATTAGAAATATTACAGTTGGAATTATAAAATTTAAATCATTTACTTAAAAATTTTATATATTAATCAAAACTATCTGATTTGGCTCTATTGTCAATAGAAAATGACATTGCAATAAGATAGATTTTAATGAAATTGTAAATATGTTTGCTGCCCTAAAATCTCGTAAACAGGTTTTATAAATAACATTTGTTGATAAGTTATGTTTAATTGTAAACTATTTATTTAAAAATTATATTGCAATTATTCTTAATTTCATAGAATTTTTTAATATACTATAATAACTATTATGTGCAAATATGTTTGTATTTTTAATAAAATAATGTACACTCTATGCAGCAATAGATATTTTATACTTAATTTATGGGGGGGGTGACACCATTAGCTTTGCCCCAGGTGACATCAGCTGAAGCTACGCCGCTGGCCCTTACTCATGTAAACATGGTGCAGTAGTGGACACGGAAGAAAAACATTGTACCTTTCCATACTTGGACTTAATGAAAACGGTGATTTAAAGATAAAAGTTTCTCATGGTCGTATACTCTGCTTCAAGTATGTATGCACATACTTGCAATACACATTTGTCATTTTGTGTCTATTCATCAGTCGATCAAGTTCATATTCTTTTTCATCGGGATGAAGAATTTTAATCATCTATTATTCCCAAAATTGAAAAATTTCTATTTTACTTGTTTTATTCCAGCTCTTGAAGCTAAATTATGAATCTCAAAAATCGTTGTACCTGCATAATTTAAGGACCATTTTGTTTGAACGAAGTTTACATGATAATCTATATAATAGTGTTTTCTTTAGATTACGCATTTCTTTACAATGTTATCACCTAAACCTAATAAAATTTAAGTAAATTACTTATGACGCAGAAGCGGTTCTTTGTTATTTGCTAGAACACAGGCCATGTACATTATTTTGTCCACATGTGTCATTAATGCTCTCTTTCCCTCTAGCGATTTGGGAAACAATAAAATTCCAAATTGAGGTTTTTCAATTTTGCTCAATGAGGAACACAACAATTTCTTCCGTTTTTGCTCTTTTTATTTGCGGATTTACTCATTCAAGTTTTTCTTTCTATGCATCAATTTACTCGAATACTTGCACTCCAACATATACAACTTACGGTGGAATACAACTGCGGTCACCGGACAACTTATAACTTTCGCCACCAGATGTCACTTCGGGCGTTGCTTGTCTGCCCCATTCTCTCTTTTTTGCAGAGAATGCATTGTACATTTTTTCTAATTCATATAGACAATTTTAACTTCAATATAATACATAACTTTCTGAAAATTATGAAAAAACATTTTTTCTAAATATGTCACAGTTTCCAAAGGTTTCTTTGGTATTATTCTTTATACAGTTCCCAAAAAAAGTCTCGCATGGAATCTTAAGGAATTTTTAAAAGTGCTGATAAAAATATTTGAAAGGTTTTTAGAACAAAAAATAGAGTGAGGAAAGAGAATATACAATAATTAAAAAAGGTCAAATCACATGTTTTCTGTCCCGACGAGTGATGAATGTACTCATTTTAAACATATTGTACAAGGTATGTCTAAACATAAAATACAAGGTATGTATACTTTTCTTAATATGGTGATCTTATAACCCTATATCAATTCCAACTTAAGATACCTTGATCACCTCCAGGACCACCAAATGTCAGAAAGTAGTGAAATAACTTCTGGTGATCAGGTTTTTCGTCCAGTTTCCCTGATCCTTGAGCAAATGCTGAGATGGTCCCTTGTTTTGCTTCTGGACATAAATGTAACTTCATTATTTGTGCACGTCTTCTGAATTTCAGTGGGAAATATAGTTATTCAAATTATCGTTTTTCATATTATCGCGGCAAAAAGTATTATTCTTTCATGAAGAACATGAGGGTTCAGGGCAGGAATTTATAGCTAATTTACCTTTGAAAATATATTTTATTATATAGGAGCGAATATTTTGTCAACAAAACTCGAAAAAAAACTCTCTTTTCTGTATTCAAAATTCGACTAGAATATGGTTTAGGATAGAGACCACAGAATTATGAAAACGTGCGCAAAATTCACTTCTCACCATAGCTCGTCATACGCAGTTTTTAACTGTTTTTGACGTAAATAAATAAAATAAATAAATTTGGTGCTACAGAATGACAGAATTTCACGTATTCTTTTTCTAACGTCTTTGGTCTGGGATAGATTTTTGGTGCTGCCCCATCCTCTTGCCAGTCTATACCATCTATTGCCGTCCAAATACTTATGTTCTTAAATTTTCTCAATTTTTCGATTTTCTAATAGTAGAACCGAAATATTACTTTAACCTTCCGGCGGGCGCGCGGCAGCACTCCATGCTGCTTTTGTGTTTTAATTGTTCTAAAATGGAGTACGGCTATTTGACAAGTATTTCAGTATTCTCATTTCGCAACATTCTACACGAAAAGCGAAAATCTCCGTTCCGTTGCATTCTCCCTATCAGTCGTAAAGAAGATTTGAAAATAAAAAATGCTGACTGCAGCACTCCGTGCTCTACCGCGCCCACTCGTGTAAGTATTTTTAGTATTCCAAACGAACATTTTACTTATTTCAGATTGTTCGTTTGTAAGTATTTTCGATCACTGTGCGCAGAATCAAATGTTCAAAATCAAAGATGTTTTTTGTGGATTTTGTCCTATTACTTCTAGTCTTGTTTTTGTTTTTCTTTGCTGAAGGGCTGAAATAGACGAAGAAATCAGGCACATTCTTGAGTTACTGGAAACGGCTTCATTAAAACTAATTGATGCTTTTCTTAAATTTAAGGGCTAAATGTACTTTATTAGATGACATAAACTTCATATTGTCAACCGTTCTATTCCTGTATTTTTTGAAAAATTGCAAAAATGTATTTTTTTCTTACCTCACACATCATTAAAATTTCCATTAGCAGCGATTTGTTGACATTATTATATTAATGAGTAGATGTTCTTTAAATAATGTCAAGTAAATTTCTCGAAAACGCACCCATTTTCTGTCAAAACCAGCTCAAAATTCCACATTTTGAGAAACGCTCAGCCATTTTCTCATAAATGGCTCCACATTTTTTTCAAACTATTGGAACGGACAATTGCACTCTTTAATATGACGTAAAGTTTATTTTGAGTTGTTTTTTTCTTTCAAAAATTACACGAATGTAATTTTTTATTAAAGATCGCTCACATCTTTATTAAGCACATTGCCAATTTGCTTAAGCACAATACGCAATTTGTAAACATGATTATATTTGTGAGTGTAAGTGCTTGAAATGATTTTGAATGGAGTTTTTCGAAAACTCAAAAATCTTCTGTGAAAAAAGCTTCAAATTTCGCATTTTATCATCGCTTAAACGTCTTTTTCTTTAAAACAACTCCATATTTTTAAAAGTGAATTGCCATTTAGGACGAAGTGTTAGTGTTCTTTAATATTCTAAATTAATATTTCCGTTCTACCATTAGGAAACCAAAAATTCAGAAAATGTCAAAAAAATCTAGTATGGGCGGCGATGGATGGCTGGTTATTTAATATTTATTTGTCAAAACTACGTCAAGTAAGGTTGTACGTATTTTTTTGAAAATGAGAAGTTTTTCTATAATTTCCTGACAAACAGCCTTCTACAAATTTATTGCACTTCAGACAGCCGGATGCGTCGTAAATTAGAATTTCCAATTTTGTATTGTATTTATTTGTTCGTTTCTTACTTTAGACCTTTTGTTTTTCATTTACACATTAATCTCTATTAGTTATTGATTTGAAATATTTGAAATAAAAATTACTAGCTCTTTAAGGGAGTATTGACAATGCAGGGAATGCAACAATAGAATTCCGTTTCGCGGTCGCGAATTTCTGTGAATTACGTGTCATTGTTGTGACTTGATAGAGCTGTTTCTAAAGGTGTTAGAATTGCTTTTAAGTTGATATTTGCATGAAAATATTTAGTTTTCGCACCAAATGATGTACCATTTGTAATGAGTAAAATATTTGTTGCATGGTTTTAGAATACTCTCCTCTGATCCTGGCCCTGTGAAATGCATTTCCATATTGTCCGAGGTATCAAGCTTCTTCTTCCAATACAAGTTTACAAAACTTCTGTATTATATTTTTATGTAGTTGTAGAATTCACATAGTTTTGACAACACTGCGATGGAAACAGTGAATTCTTTGCTTCTTGGTTGAATTGGATGTTTTCAAATGATAGCCAAGATGTTAGTAGCACAGAAAGTGCGATATTTCAATACTACGTATTTGTTTCCAATAATGCGGAAAAATATGTGCTGTTGTAGCACCACTACTTATATATTATATTTTTAAAAAAATCCTCTGATAAAAATAAGAAATTTCTTTTATACAAACATTGTACTTACAATAACGAACATACATACACGAAAAAAAATTGTCCAATTTGGTGCAGTTTCTCGGAACAACACGC
Source organism: Acheta domesticus (assembly GCA_031308135.1). NCBI lineage: Eukaryota > Metazoa > Arthropoda > Insecta > Orthoptera > Gryllidae > Acheta > Acheta domesticus. The sequence goes on from JAHLJT010006081.1 coordinate 24,178, forward strand.
ACATTCATACATTTCGGCGATTAATTTTTATTTGTATAGATAGATGAAACAAAGTCGGGTTAGTTACACCATTTATGACTCAAGAACGGCTGGACCAATTTTAATTATCTCTCTTTGATTTATCTTCGTCCTGAATAACAGAATAACTATTAAAATATCGGAAAACTTCGCTCGATGTCGCTGTAGAACAAAACGAAATATTCATATCAAATGCAGCTCGTTACACACTCGGCAGGATTTTTTAATATATCGTGTAATAACTCCTAAAAGAAGCGTTCGAGAGCATTAAAAACTAAACTTTTGAGGCCCTCGTCCTCAAAGAAACGTATTTCACACCTTAATCTACAGGTGGAGATCTTCTTGAACATTCATTTTTGCTCGTCCGGCGCTTCTCGATTTTACTCTACCTGCTCGAGACGTGCAGAATCTGCGACTAAATGTAAATGAGAGGGACAGAGAGAGACAGAGATAGAGAAAGACACATGCACACACACACACACACATACAGAGTCAGACAGAGACAGAGAGAGACGGACATTGTCAGAGAGAGAGAGAAAGAGGCGAAGAGAGAGAGAGAGAGATGAGATACACAGAGAGAAAGGGAGAAGAAGAAAGAGGGAGATAAAGGGCAGAACACTGTCAGCCGGGCTCTGCTAGTAAGATAATAAAGTGCAACAGGATATTTATTCAATATTTATTAATCGCCCCAGTTATTTAGAATTTCAGAACATTTCTGTAGTATACATAAGAATTAAGTTCTTAATTATACATCATTGTAATTAAGAAAGAATACATTAAAAATGTTAGGTATTTAACAGGGGTGTAGCGTACATAGATGTGGATGATGTGTTACATACCCTGACAATATCAGCTATTTTATTTTAAAATGATTGAAATTGTCCATTTGTTATTTTCTTTTTCTACTACAAAATATTTCATTATATTTCAAACATTGCGCCGTTGAGAATTCGATTCTTTACAAGGATGAACGAATCAGTCTGAAATGCCGCGTAGCCTGCGCTGTGAATCAGATGCACTGTGACCTATTACATCCAGGGTGCCTACGAAAAAGCTGTCGTTTTACTAACATTCATTGTTGTCTTCGGTGTTTGTGAGAGAACGAGGTTAATTAATGAACATTGTCGTTTTATTTAAGTTTTATTACCTTATTTTAATGCATTTAGCAACTATATATTTGTAGCCAATTTAGGTTAGGGATTGTGCTGGTTGAATGCACAAGGGTATGTGATTGTGCAATCCACATCTATGCCCTGGAATGGCGAGCACCACGCGATCCAAAGTGCCGACATAATTATGGAGTCGTATTTTTGTGCTGTGGACAAATTATAGCAGGTGAGAAACAGTTAAAAATATTTGAAAAAAATATGAGAGGATAGCAGTTTATTTAAACAGCCAACACAGGCTATGTTGAGCAATACAACAGTGATATAAGGGAAAAGGGAAATTCTGTCACACTTCATTCGAGTTGTATGCTTTTTTGCGAGACAGGGGCTTGTATTTTCTAGCCATAATGAAAATAGGGGATCATCAAATAGAGAAAATTTCATGGAGTATATAAGTGAAATAATGAAATATGATAAAACTGACAAGGATGGTATGAAAATTCCAGTGTTTCGTGCAATCTCACCAAGAAATTCAGATTCATTGGATCTCAAGTGTGAGCACGATAATGTCCCATGAAATTTCTAAAGCCTCTTTTGTCTCCGCCATACTGGATGAAACCCTTGATGTAAGCAGCAAAGGACAACTGTCAACTGTTTTTCATTACGTGTCCGTAAATTGATTGATTTTCTCTTTACTATTATATTTTTATTATAGATCATTGTTTTCCATTTTATAAATTATGCCAATTCTGTTGGGTTCGAAATGATATGAATTGGACTATTTTGAAAATCATTGGGTTTGATAGTGCTCTTATTATTAAAGCATGAGGACACACATTTATATTTTGCTAGATCGTAAACTTAAGTCAACTTTTTCTAACTTTCAGTAAACTACATGAAGTACGTGAGCCATCATTACTTTTCCGGGACCAATTTTATTTTAAATATACAAATTATTTGTGTGCTCTAATTGATTAAAGTGATAGAAATGGTTTTGGTGATTGAGAAATATTTAAATTATAATTACAGTTTTAAATTATTTTCTCATTTCTCGAGTTACATACCCTAAGCCAAAACTCAGGCTACTCCACTGGTATTTAATGTTATCTTATTTTATTCACTGTAAATGCTTTATCAATATATTTATATTTATTAAAATGGACTTTCAGGATATTAGTTTATTAGTTATGTTGTTGGCGGTATTACAAATAAAAGGCATAGAAGCGTTGTCTTGGCGAAGATTGTTTTATATTCTTAGAATAGCTTTGATGGCCTAGCCCCTATCACCACCTGATACAAATCATAAAATTTAAAATGGAGGTGCTACAGCACATACTTTCTCGCATTATTAAAATTTTACTGTTATGTAACATGTCAAACTTTCTGCCTTTTGCATATCCAAAAGGCGCTTCCGATTTTTCTTACCGCGTCTCCCTATTGGCCAATCATAAACTGTGACTCATCTACCTTTGGAAGCGTTATACAACGATCGCTATGTCGATCTCCAATAAACCGCGTAAGCACTGTAATATAGCCGCTCTGATTTTAACATAGTTTTCTGTTACTTTCAGAATTTGGCGCATTATGGAACTGTTGAGCATAATTTCATTCGTGGAATAATCCTATTAAATAACACTCTTGCTTTGAAAATTCTCAGATAAATCCCCTCCTCGCTTCGCGAGTCGGGGATTTATCGATAATATCCAAAGCACTCGTGGTATGTATGTAATGTATGATATGTATGATAATGTATATATGTATGTATGATAATGATATGAAATGAAAGCTGTACAAACTTTCGATTGCGTTTTTCTCAAAACTACCTTTCTGCTTCTAGGCCCTTCATCAGGAGATCGCCTCGATGGGTTTCAGCTGTAATAAACAGTGTTTTGTGCCCTAAAAAAATTGCGAGTGCTTTGTTTTCCGCGGTAATGTTTAGTGGGTTGTTTTCAGCGGCAATCCAGAGGGCGTTGCCGAAGTGCCCGAGAGTTGGTTCCGATGCGCTTCCGGAGGCCCCGGGTCCTCGAGCGCAGGCAGCGATGACCGCAGGTGACCGGCGCATTGTGCCGCGGCTCTCGAGGACTTCGAAGGGGGAGCGCCTTCCCCCCGGCAGCCGCAGCATCAGAAATCGATAGCTCCGCTTCTGCCGCGACGGCCCTCCGACCTCCAAGCCGCCGCGCCGCTCGCCAGGGCCGCTAGGTTGCCTTGCTTAATGCAAATCACAAGTAGCGAACATTATTATTATTATTATTATTATTATTATTATTATTATTATTATTATTATTATTATTATTTCTCCGCTATATCACGGCTCACGATGTTATGAGCCGGCTGAATAGAAAATTTACTCCAGGTTGCAACCGCAACCAGCAGGTCTAGGGATTGTCGGTGCCTCTACAATATTTTGCGCAAAATGTGAGCAGTCCCAGTTAAAGCATTTTCTTGCACTTACCAGTCTTTTGAATCATCTTGGATTTTAGCCAAGTTCTTGCACAAATTTTGCGTAACAAATCCCAGAGCTCGGATGACTATCGTCATGACCTGTGCTTTTACCCCCTACATTCGGCTGATCTCGATTTCCAAAATATTGTATTATTTAAGACGTTTCATTGTCTCCGTGATTACGACGTTTTGATCGCACCGCAAATCTACCTCTACAAGTAGATGATTTTTCTCCAAATCCCGGATAACAATAACCAGTTGGGTTACTGCTCTCGTGCGATCCGTTCGAATTTGTTGGTCGTACAATATCGTACACAATACAACAGACATCGCCGGTTTTGGCGAGCGTTCGTACCACTTGTAACCTTTGTTCGGAACTTGGAGGTGGAGGTAATTAAATATCGTCACTTTTCATGTATTTGGTCGTTGCTAGAAATGAAAAAGCGAAGACGATATGATTTCTTCTTGTTCGCGGCAATTGCGGAATTTGACATCTTGGAAAAATTTGAGAACCTCTTTATCATAATTACTTAAACGATTGATGTTTATTGATCTGCCCTTCTCCATTCTGTTTAGATATTGTCCATAAAGTGGTTTGTCTTTCAACGATTTTTTAAAACTTTTTTGTGTCTCACATTTCAAGGTACGCTGCGTCAGAAGTTCAGTGCCTGTGCTCTTCTGCCTGTCTTGCGTTTCTTCGCAATGCTTCATGCTACACTAACATTGCCTGTTTCCCCCTTTCTTCGGTGAGATTTAATGGCCAGCCTCATTAGTGGGTCATCGTGATGATGACTGATTATATACTTTCCCATCCCGACTATTGCATTGTGCCAGGAGGCTTTAATTTGTCTAAGGCCGCTTATTTGTTCCTTAAGTGACACATAATGTCTATCAGTGGCGTCTCCTGGCTAGTACATGTGGGGATGCGATCGTGATATTACAAGTTGAACGCATAATTCCAAATATTTAGAGTCTACGTCATTCTACATTAGTCTGAAGAATTTTAGAAGTTTATGTTGTAAATTAGATACCTTCTGAATCTTCCTTCAAAATCATAATTTTCTCATTGCGTGCACTAACGTACATAAACAAGACAATAAAACAAAAAATAACCACAAAAAAATACATACGTAATTTTTGAACTCGAGATCTATTCGCGTTGTCTTGGTTCTCTATCACTATTTACCTTACGTTTTTCGGAATAGGAGAAAAACTACACGGAATTTCACGAATCCTGTTTATAACACAGAGAAACATTTCACCATCCACTATTCCCAGCTGCCAATAATTCATCTACCATCACAAATGAACTGGATGAGCTCGCCATTTGCGTCCATTCACACTCACACACGTTTTATTCTTTCACGTTACAATTTCGAATTCACGATTCTCTTTAACGCATCACTAATCTAGCAAAGTAGTCTATTTAATGCACATTAAGTAGGAAACAGCATTTACGCTAGAACGCAGGACACACATGACGAACGAAATAACATCGCATACACCGTTTCGAGTTCACGGATTGTGTGTCATACCTGGTCATACCATTTTCTTACATGAAGGGCGTGATCTTGTTTTGTCGGGCCTGCTAACACCCATCGAGTTACCCAGCTGTACTGAATCAGGTTGAAATGTTCTTAAGCAAAGTTGGCAGACTTGCTTGACTTGTAAAGAAAGACAGTCGTGCCGTCTGCCCCCCGCGCCCGGGTCCCAATCGTAGCACGTGACTTCTGGGATTCCCAGGCGTGCTGTCGAATTATGACTGCATCAGAGGAGGGGGTATGGAAGGTTATTGGGAGGGGATACACAAACGCCAATGAGAAGCCTTTGATGTGAGAAGCTATGTCACATCACCGGCAGCCGAAACCATGCAGCTTGCGCACAGCGCATGGCTGTGATTTTAATGACCTCGCCAACGAAGTGAGGTCGTTCAAGGGATGTTCTCGGCCAGTCACATCCAGCAGGGATTCCAGAGGGGACTAACGCCTATTGGACCGCGCATGTAAATGGCGAGAGGGAATAGAGAATCAGAGGGAGATACTTACAGAAGAAACTAAAATACTTTACTGAAAATATTCTCAAGTGATGTAAAACTAGGGGATGTAACACATCACTCGCATACATTGAGCCTACGCCGCTGATGTCTATATATTTCAACTCGAGAATGTGCGACAATATTCATTGTAGTAGACTTCTAGCGGGGGCTACTATCCCACACTTGTTCTACCGGGGGAACGAATTCCCGTGGTGGACACTTGTGGCTTCTTGCCTTTATCCGCACCTCCCGCCGACGCACAAGTACGCCGACAGGCCGGTAACCAGATCCAGCCGGTACGCAATTAGCCCTCAGGGCTACCTCCCCATTCAATGTCTGGGTAATAGGCCGCCCTGCCAGCTCAGAGGTACTAGCTGTCCGGGCTAGTACCGGAGTCAAAACAATGTGCCACTCACATGCGCGGGGAACAAGTCCCTCCTCTAAGCCCAGAGTACTGGGCCACTGTCACAAAGCCAAGAGTTCATTTTAGGGCCATCCGAACTAAGGCTCGGGGCCCCTATTCCGTCTCCCCACTGCGTACACATTTAGGCTAGCGACGTGGGTGTCGCGGGAACCAAGGCAACCTGACGGTAGGTATCAGTTTCCCGCCGGACTTCTAAATGTGGATTCCAGAGCACCCCGAGGAGTTTCCTTCGCCCAATCCTGCCTTAAGGTCAACGCGCCAGGGGCCCAACTGGTGGGTTGTCGGGTTGAAACGACAACAAGGAGCCTTCCATCGCCTACTCACTGCCTCTACTGTGAAACTTAGGGTCCGGGTGATCGTCTACAACTCTTCACCAGAGACCGTGCCCACCTAAACAGACAGGATTCCCCCTTCGGGGATTCTTTTTGGGTAATTTTCTGTTTTTTCGATTCGTGGTTCGAATTCAGCAGAATTAAGGAGAAGAAGAATAACGTATTGCTTGTCGTTATACAACACACTAAAGACAGTGAATAAAACTGCAACATTGTTCGAATTGTTGTGCTGCGTAAGGAGTACGAATTCAGAATTCAGTACGAAAGCCTTGCGTGATCACTTCTTACCTACGTAAAATAGGATTTTCAGTCATGGAGGTGATCAAAGCAAAAATATAGATCAAAAATAAATCTCGAGAATGAGATGCGTATTGCCATTTCTAACTCAGTGGCGAAATTCGTTGATATATGTGGCGCCGAAGAGGCCCATCCGTCTTACTCAGTTTTCTTAACTATAAATGAGTTACTTTTTTCTAAGTTCGTTTGTTATGTTTTTCTTATATTTTTCCTCACTTTGTTAAATAATTATTAAACTAATTAATTACAGCAGTAAATAGTGAATCACTTGCGATAATTATTTTGTACACAGTAAGTAATATATACAAAGAAAGTATGCCTGAGGCCTTACATCCAAGAAAAAGTAGCTGTTATTAACAATATAATTTTAATGAGTTCGTTTACAGTTTTTAAAACCTTCAGCAGTTAATAGTGTTTCTTCCACTGACAAATTGTAGACTCACTCTGTTGTAACCGGATTAACTTTTGGCAGGAGAAAGTTCATTGGGAGCTATTTTTGGCAATTTTTGTATTTGTTACCCAAGATGAATATGCAGAAACAGAACAATTTTTGGAAAATCGTCTAAACAAATTTTTGACAATACCAGGTACTCAAAAACTTCATTTTTTATTCCCATCCCTTTGAGTAATTCAAAAACAAGAATGAAGATCTCAGATTCAAATGAGTCAACTATAGAAAGAGCAAGAGCATCTGAAGATCGACCGCAATCGACAGAAGTTACCGGTTACATTACATTCATCTATGAAAATAACTGGCGGTTGGCGTATGTTTTGTCAAAAGATGAAAGCAAGGATGAAGTTAATACGTCGTTTTTAACACCAACTAATTGAATTGATATACGTTGTTCAAGTTGGATGCAAATGGCCTCCCTTGCTGAATAGGTTAAAGGTAGGGGGTCAGACGAAGAAGTACTCCATTTTGAGGAGAGTGGGAAGTAAGTAGAGAGGGAAGGGTCATGAACCTTTGGACTTCCTGTTATCGGCCCATGGAGGGTTCAGGAGAGAAACTGGGTTGGCACACCAGGCCACTGATTAGAGTGGAGGCCCGTACCTTACATTAGCCAGCGAAGGAGGCTGCCTTCAGCAGTCAGTGAAAATCCCGTAGGGTTTAGTAATGCCGACTGGCGATTGGAGGGACCCCTTGTTGGGCCCTGCGGGGGGATGTCTGAGGCCACTGTGGGTCGCAGTGACGGATGGCAGGAAACAACCCAAATTCAAGGAAAAATATTCAATGTTGAACAAAAATACCAAATTGAAAATGACACGAGCTGGCTAATGGTAGTTGAGAAGCTAAAAGAGAATATTCAAGCATGGGCTCAACGAATTAGACGTTACAAACATAAAATAGATTTCCGCGTGCAGAACCGGTTGTTTGAAACATACGCGAAGAGATTCTATCGCAATCTGACTCAAAAACCGAATGGCAATGCTGTCACTCCTTCAAAAGATGAAGCATTTTGGGCAGGAATCTGGGAGGAGAGCAGATCCTACAATAAAGACGCATCTTGGATTCAAGTTGATGATTTTCTTCAAAATTGATATTCGCTCATCGACCTGACCGATCTTGTGGCCCCTTGAATTTTAAACGGATATTTTAATTTTGAGGGGTACTTTACATAAAGCCTCTGGGATATTTTCAAAATAATGGCGCCAACAATTTTGACTAAATTTTGTTGTTGGATAGTGTGAAGGTCGTTTAAGAGAATGGCACAGGTTTCATGTTGGTTGAAAAGTTTGATGTTTCGGAAATTGAAAAAATTCAAATTTGTTTCGGCGTCTTCATACAATTACAAAATTGAAGATAGAGATTTTTCCTTCAAATGAAATTTCTTCTCCAAAATTAGTTCTTTCTTTAAGGTCACATTTTTTTGATAATTTTAAGTGTACATTTTTTAATCATATACATGTACATTAATCATAATACATTTAAGTGTACATAATGATAATCTTTAAGGGTACATTTTTTTGATAATTTTAGTAGATTTCGCAGAACAGCGTGCAATATGTGCAATTTTGAAACATTACAAAAACAAGATTTTTTCGAAAACGGTTCCAAAGTTTTTCTTAACATTTTTGGTAAGGATAGGGACTATACTGCGAGCAAATCTTCTGCCGATTTGACAGCTCCAGGCTGAGACGGGAGAGGGGGTTCCGTTATCCAATCAGAGGCTTCAAATTGTGATGATGTCACAACAGAGTTGCCGACGTTTACTAAGAAACAAATGAAATGTAGTAGCGCGAAGCAACTGAAAATTGAAGAGCGCCGAGCGCCAAGAGGAGCGCCATTACTTGTTAGGTTATGCATCGTGTGAGCGGTTGTGACATCTAGTGTTAAAGGCTTACTTAAAGGCTGATATACTTATGACACGATGTATATGTACATTCACCTTACGGGACATTTCTAATTTTCATCTTTATGCCAATGCATTCAATAGGACGCCTCTTTGAAAACCTTGTAAATAACAGGCAAAGTCAATAACTTCGAAAAGTCCTGCAATTTGTTTTGTGTGAGTGTGAACGTTCTGTAAAGGTATGTGTTCAAACCAAGATGTCTTGCTTTTAGATACTTCCCTCTTATAAATCTTTCACAATGAACACTATGCATCTTCCTTCTTAAAACGCGTATCGCTGTACTTACTTTAATCTGCTTGTGCAAAAATGTTTCGTTATTGCTGGCTTTGGCAGGATTATAGTGTAAGGGACTGCGATAAAATTGTGTAACAGAATTTCATCAAATAAACTAGTGTCATTATTACAATTCTACCAAAATACAATAAATTGGACGTGTATGCATCAACAGCTGATCTGAGGCAAGAACGAACACGTGTCTGACGCCCGAGTAAGTGGCAACATCGCTCTCCCCCACTCCCGGCTGTCAAGTCGGCAGAAGATTTGCTCGCAGTATAATGTACTCTATGACATGACCTAAACGACATGCTCCTCTATTTTTTTGTTTTTTTCAAAATGAAATTTTTGACATGTATCTCACGACGTTACTACTACATTTATTTGCATTATTATATTAATATTATTATAATTATATATATTATATTATTATAAATACTATATTAATGATATATATCCATATGTTATATTCCATGTATTCTATGAACGGATATCTATCCATATGTTAGCATTTCAATCGGCAAATAAAGAATATGTCAATTTGCTATTTTGCTGTAACTTCTACGAGAACAAAGTATCTATGAGATTGTCTTCTGGTAAAGTCACATTTCCTTCAGTAAACAATAACACTTGTATTAATCATCAGCTATTGATTAAATTCTAATTTGAACTAAACGCGATGAACTAACATTAATTTCTCACCTGTCAGATACAAGAGCTGAAATCTTCTTACTTTCTTGATATGGCTCGTTTCACTATAATAAAAGCTCGTGCGTTCGCCAGTACTGCAAGAACTCAACTGAGCTCTTATTCTTATGACGCCGCAGAGATGTCAACGTCGCCTATACCGAAAGCCCTCTGACTGAGGACCAGGACAGTGGTCCGCATTCATGTTGGACAAACATTTATTTCACAGCCCGCAAAAACAACTTAAAAATGAGAGAACCAAATGGGTGGACAACAGGCTTATTATAATTAACGACTGATTTATTTTGCTCTCTTTTGTCCCTGTCACTCACAGCTGTCGTTAAGACATTTTTAATTTTATTATTAATAATAGAGTATTTATTTGGTCTATAAGCAAAATACTAAGAATCAACTTTCCACACCATTTACAAGACATTTCTCTCCACAAGTGTGAATTAAACGAATTACGTGTGAATAGTACCGATTATAATGAATCGTACTCCAAGCCGCCCACTGTTTCCTGACACCTCTTTCAGCGCCTGTGAGGTTGGTCATTCCGATAAGCTGGGCTGATTTATGTGGGGTGTGTGTGTGTGTGAGTGTGTGTGTGTGTGTGAGTGAGTGTCGTGGCGTGAGAAAGCCCGCCACTGGCCCCACTGATCTACAGTGCCGAAAGGACACGTACTGTGGATGCGTTGAGGACTCCGAAAGAACAGAGACTTCGTTCTCTCTTTCACGGAAGTTCGAAACTGAGTAGGAAGTACAAGATGTCAAACCTACCATGATTTTACGCATGAAACTGTTTAATGTCTAAGTAAATATCATTTAAAAGTAAAATATAATCGAAGGATGTTTTTTTTAATACGGGATATTCACAGTAACGCTGAACATTATCCCGCGCGTTTTTATAATATTGAATTAAAGTTTGCCAATTTATTTATTCAGTATGGTATTATCTTAGCTTTATAAAAATATTATTCCCTTAATTATTATTAAAATTCTTCTGAAAATACAGAAAAAAGTAAATCTTTTTTTACATAAACTTGAATGCAATGTCTAAATATATTTTTTAAAATATGTCCCAACATTGGGGGGGGGCAGTTGCCCCCCCTTGCCACCCCCCCGAATCCCGCCTCTGATGCCAACATTACCCTGATGTTGTAGGATCGACGATTTATTCGACGTCATTTATGCAGATTTATCCAAACCGCCTCTCTAACGTGTCACCTCGTCACCTGGAGGTATACCGGGACATCCCGGTTCGATTCCTAATTGAGGCAATCAATTATTTGAACACTGAAAACAATTTTTAATAATAACATCATGTTTAGTTAGTGTGTGAATGCAACGGTAGTTGAACGGGTAACGTATTCCTCGTAATTGTTAAACTTCCAATAGTAACAAGCTGGTAAAATGAGTAATAATAATAATAATATCTATTGACCAGCAATTATTAGCATTTACGAAATGTAAGTAACGTATTATTTATCAGGCCAAGAGCTATAAATAATTGTCATTTGATAATTAACAAACTTTATTCAATGTTTTCAGGAGAATATGGTTCTCACACTTTGAACTTACACCTACAATTACGTCTATATGAAAATCTGGTAACGGTTAAACTGATTTATGAAATGTAATTTCAGTTCTTCGTAGCCCATTATCCAACTGATGAGAGAAACTCATTTATGAATACTATGATTCATTGTCTTTCTCGTGTGCAAAACGAGCTAAAAAAAATCTCGCTCCGAAATTTTAGCCAATAGAATTAGTGTTTTATGAGACAATTCTGTTTTACTACATTCATTGTATAATTGCTCACAGAGAAGAGCAGATGAACAACATCCATCGGCGGAAATATACGAGAATTAGATTTGTTAATTATTGGTAATACCTTTTAAAACTTCAGGATTTCATTATTTTCGTGTTTTAATGAGAGACGTCGTTACCGATATACACAATCATTTTATATTGGAAACTGTACACGTCACAGTTAACTCTGTGGACCTTATTCCTAGAAACATCGTTGAGTTGATGAATGTAACGATTTCTACGAATCGATGATCAAAGAAAACGTAACTCTTCGTTTATTTTTAATTATTATTTTCTTTTTCTGCTTTACTGTTTTCAATCTATAGAAAAATATATGTCCGTTTTATATTTTCCTAATAATACTGGCGTTTCAAAAAATAGTACTCAACAAGTGCGCTCAAGAACACACTTCATTCCATATAACTTTGACCCCAATGTATTTCCTGATAACCAGTAAAAGTTAAAATTTTCAGAGCAACAAATCTTGTGATTATTTGAACTTAGTGTGAATACAACAGGCAGCTCAACTAATTTGATGTTAAACTTACCTCAAATCATTGTTATTGAGTTAACAATTACACATCTCGACTTATCTCGTTAGGACGTGTGTTTGTCAATTCACATGCGCCCGTCGCGAAGTAAATTAGTGGTGCTAAAACACGTACTTTCTCGCCTTTAATAATTAATACTATTTATACCACAATTTCTCTCCGAACTGACATATTTCAGTCATCATTTTTGTAAAACAGTAGGGATGGGCAAAATCGTTCTTTTATATGAACAGTTCTTTATAAGATAGTTCTTTTTAGTGAACTAGTTCGTTGAACTAGTTCAAAAGAATGAAATAGTTCATTTATTTTCGCCACGTACACAGGGATGCCATATTGGGCGGAATACCGCCAATTGGGCGAAAAGCAAGCGTCGACTTGCTGGATGAAAATGCATTTTGGGGGATTCCGTCCATTGGGCGTAATTCTTTGTATCCTGGGGGGGCTGTGGGCGGTAAGCTTTTTTTCGCTTACTAAATCGTCAATATTGCATTTTCCCACAAATTGTACACGTATTTATGGCTTCTGACAGAAATGGCGTATGTACAAATGGTTGAGTTTTGAACACCGTGCAGCTATTATGAAAATGTCAGAGCCCATTTTTTACATACATTTTCCCCCTTTTTCTAGCAATTCAACAAGTATTTGAGTCATAAGGCTAGGCTTAGTAGGTAGGCTTTTTACACAAGAGTATTTGTTCGGGGCTACTATACACTTAATGTTCATGAGTGGACTGTATGAATGGACTGTATTGTTGAAGTACAGTAGTCCCGAAACCCTTTGATAGCTCTTGGGATTGACGCAGGAGTGCAGGATGCATATACGAGCAAGTTTCCAGCACAAACAATATTTAATAAGTAAATATACAGTATTCACACAGTAAATGCACAAGAAGCACAGAATTAAGATGAAACTTTCTCTTGGTGCATTAATACACCTGTCCAAGCGTAGTCATTGTAGTGACACCTTGGACCGCCGTAGCTACCTTGCGCCGACCAGAAGCAGCCGCGAGTTGCATAGTTCAACCAAAATTGCGGGCGCAAATCCACGCAAGAGCGACAGACACAATTAAAGCGTGCACTGCCACGATTAAACAATTTATGTGCGAGCCGTATGCAGCTCATTTGCACGATTATACATTCTTTACACGCTACTGCGCGGAGCCCTGAACACACGCGTCTATCTTGCACGGTGTCTTTATGCGGACTAACGAAGTCGGTTAAGCCGAATTCGGTTGGGGCAGAGACGTTAGGAAAGGGCTCACACACGCGGCAGAGGTGGGGATGGCGATGGCCAATTACCATTTGCCATTTGATCTGGATTTGCAATGATCTGGCAGTTTTTGTCCGTTGCTCCTCCAACGGACCAAGCTGTGGGGGCGAGTTGGGCAGGCGGACACGTACGAGCGGCCACGCCCGTCCGTTGCCGTCCGTTGAAAAATACGCGGAACAACGGATGTGAAGGCGATATGTGATCTCAGCGGTCAACGGCTGCGCTCTGCCGATTACGCAATTCAACTGTTCTGCCTTGCTTGTGAACGTATTTATTTCTGCTTTGCTGTGGGCCCGAACAGTATTTATTTTTAAACTTCTTACGTGAAACGTAAACGTGCAGCTATTTTGAAATTATCAGCCGCAGTGTCAGAGTCGAGCATTATTCACCGGTTACCTATTTTCCCAGAAGGGATCTGGCAACCATGGACGTAGGTGTTTTTTCAGCGTTAAAGTTGAAATTTTTGCCGACACCGTAGGTCGATGCCAAAAAATCAACAGAGACCATGAAAAAAACACACCTCACGAAATAAGAACATTTTTCTACATCTGTGTAAAAATTATAATATAAAAATATGTGGAAAAGTTCGTAATTTTATATTGCAATAAAGTGTTTGATATCTCGGGAAAGAGCAATAGGTTAGAGAGCATTACTAAGGGACATTAAGGGGCATTACTTCGTTAAATTCCCATGAATGATGTACTTTTTTTCACGGTAACAAGACAGTTGTCTTGGAAACCGTCTTTTTTAATGGATATAAAAATTAGCATATGTCATACCTGTTAACAATGCATAGAATCTGCCTTTATTGTAGACAGAGGTATAGAATTAGATTTTTATTATACGAGTGGTAAATGCTTCATTTTATTTTGCGTGAAATGTTTCAACATGAGGCCGATAAGCCGAGTGACGTAATCCTACGAACTAAATAAAATCACTTTTGCTGCATGTGTCATACACTATTTGTAGACAGCCTTTCTGAGTTTCATTATATTTTAATTCAAACATATTAATTAAATCTACGTTGTATTAAGTAGCTAATGCGATCAGACGAAAGTATTTTGTTATCATTGTTATATTCAGTTTTATCTGAATATAATGAATATGTCACTATGTAATGGAATGTCACTTTTAGCGCTAGTGCTAAAACTTTAATTCTCAGAACGCTTTGCTTTCCCCCAAAGTAACTTCTTTTTATATACTGCGATTTTTGTAGGAAGAGCTCTCAAGATAACTCAAAATCCCATCTTCGCGATGGAATATGTCACGGCATTTCGTATCATTCACAGTCGTTCCGCTAGATTTCGCACGATCGCGACCGTATGAAGCAGTGCTTGCCATCATGCGACTTCTACCGGCAAGACCGAGAAAAGACGCGAAATGCCGTGACATATTCCATCGCGAAGATGGGATTTGACTTATCTTCAGAGCTCTTCCTACAAAAATCGCAGTATATACTGCGATTTTTGTAGGAAGAGCTCTCAAGATAACTCAAATCCCATCTTCGCGATGGAATATGTCACGGCATTTCGTATCATTCACAGTCGTTCCGCTAGATTTCGCACGATCGCGACCGTATGAAGCAGTGCTTGCGATCATGCGACTTCTACCGGCAAGACCGAGAAAAGACGCGAAATGCCGTGACATATTCCATCGCGAAGATGGGATTTGAGTTATCTTCAGAGCTCTTCCTACAAAAATCGCAGTATAGGTTCTCTCGTGCCTGTGTCACATGACTTTGGGACAGCTAGGTGGCATCTACAAGAATACCCGTCTCCCCGTCTCGTATTAAATGATTTCTTTTGATAAGTATCTAACATGCTTCCTTCTAGTTCAATTTTCTCATGTATTAAACAACCCTAAAAATGTGGCTTACAGCAGAAAAGTGAATTCTACTCTATTTGCCAGTTCATGAAATTTTCATTTCCATGTACTTGCAAATACATGCAGTACATGAAAGATGTGCATTGAATGTGACACATAGAATATCTTGTCACATTCAACTGCGCACTTCACGAAACCCGTTTTACAAGTAGGATTACAAATAAAGAATATTCTTATTTGTAAAAGAAATAACTCCATGGGAATCATTAATCAAAGGAGCTGTTTTTACTCTATGCTAGGCATTCTGCCCTTGATAATCCGGATTAGTGACATTTATATACAGCAAGTGATCAAAATGCAATTCCAGCAATACAAACAGCACGGAAAGTTACATTACACACAATACAAGCAGCCAGTATCCCCAAAGTCACGTGACTTCCAACCACCGCATGTTGAAACCTGCGCAGTGAGCTCATGCGTACTGTGACCGCTTAGGGATGGGGAAAGTCGTTCATTTATGTGAATAGTTCTTTATACGATCGTTCTTTTTAGTGAACTAGTTCGTTGAACTAGTTCAAAAGAACGAAATAGTTCATTTATTTTTGCCACGCACACAGGAATGCCATATTGGGCAAAATACCCGCCAATTGGGCGAAAAGCAAGCGTCTACTTGCAGGAAGAAAATGTATTTTGGGGGATTCCGTCCATTGGGCGGAATTCTTTGTATCCTAGAAGGACTGTGGACGGTATGATTTTGCTCACATTTCCCCACAAAAAGTACAAGTATTTATGGCTTCTGAGAGAAATGGCCTATGCACAAATGTTTGAGTTTTGAACACCATGCAGCTATTATGAAAATGTCTGAGCCCTTTCTTTTTAGACATACATTTTGCCCCTTTTTCTAGAAATTGAACAAGTATTTAAGTCATAAAGCTAAGCTTAATAGGTAGGCTTTATCCACAAGAGTATTTTTAAACTTCTTGTGAACGTGCAGCTATTTTGAAATGATCAGCCCGTGTTAGAGTCAAGCTTTATTCACCGGTTACCTTTCTTCCCCACGACGTTATTTGGCGGATTTTCCCAGAAGGGATCTGGCAACCCTGGACGTAGGTGTTGTTTCAGCGTTGAAGTTGACCTTTTTGCCGACACCGTAGGTCGAAGCGAAAAAATCAACCGAGACCATGAAAAAAACACACACTTCGCTCACGAAATAAGAACATGGTTCTACATCTGTGTAAAAATTATAATATACAAATATGTGGAAACGGTCGTTATTTTATATTGCAATAAGGTGTTTGATATCTCGGGGAATAGCGATAGGTTGGAGAGGATTACCAAGGGATACTTCGTTAAATTCCAATGAATGAAGTACTTTTTTCACGGTAACTAGACAGTTGTCTTGGAAACCGTCCTTTTTTAATGAATATAAAAAATGGCCTATTTCATGTCCTGTTAACAATGCACAGTATCTGCCTTTATTGTAGACAGAAATATAGAATTAGATTTTTATGATACTAGTGGTAAATGTTTCATTTTATTTTGCGTGAAATGTTGCAACATGAGGCCGATAAGCCGAGTGACGCAATCCTATGAAATAAATAAAATCTCTTTTACCACGTACGTCATACACTATTTGTAGACAGCCTTTTTGAGTTTCATTATATTTTAATTCAAACATAAATCAAATCTACGTTGTATTAAGGTCAGCAGTAGCTCATGCGATCAGCCGAAAGTATTTTGTTTTCATTGTTATATTCACGGTTTTTATCTTAATATAATGTCACTAATGAAATGCCACTTTTAGCGCTAGTGCTAAAAATTTAACTCTCACACTCAGCATGCTTTGCTTACCCCAAAAGTAACTTCTTTTTGTAGGTTCTCTCGTGCCCGTGTCGCAAGACTTAGGGACAGCTAGGAGGCATCTACAAGAACACCCGTCTCGTATTAAATGATTTCTTTTGATAAGTATTTAACATGCTTCATTCTAGCCCAATTTTCTAATTTATTAAACAATCCTAAAAATGTTGCTTACAGAAAAGTGAATTCTACTCTTTGGTAGTTCATGAAAATTCATATTTTTGTCTATCTTGTCACACTCAACTCTGCACTTCACTAAACCCTTTTATAAGTACAATTACATTGGACTACAAATAAAGAATATTCTTATTTGTAAAAGAAATAACTCCACGGGAATCATTAATCAAAGTTGCTGTTATTACTCTATGCTAGGCATTCTGCCATTGATAATCAAGATCAGTGATATTTTTATACAGCAATTTATCAAAATGCAATTCCAGCAATACACACAAACAGCACGCAAAGGTACATTACATATAATACAAGCAGTCGGTATCCCCAAAGTCACTTTATTTGCGAACACCGCATGCTGAAACCTGCGTAGTGAGCGTATGCGCACCCTAGCTGTATCTCTCATATGTGACCGCTGAACTACGGGAGAGAACTAATTGAACTACTGAACTAATGAACGATGACCGACGAACTAAGAGAACTAAATGAACTAATGAACTAAATGAACTACTGAACTAACTGAACTAAAAGAACTAGGAACGGTGACCGGCGAACTAAGAACGCTGACCCGTGACAGATGAACTATAGTTCACTAAATGGTCGTTCCATATCGTATCGTTCCTTTTCAAGAATAGTTCAATTGAACTAGTTCGTTCGCGATCGACACATCCCTATGACCGCTGAACTACAGGAGAGAACTAATTGAACTAATGAACGATGACCGGCGAACTAAGAGAACTAAATGAACTACTGAACTAAATGAACTAAACGAACTAGGAATAGTGACCGGCGAACTACGAACGATGATCCATGACAGATGAACTATAGTTCACTAAATGGTCGTTCCGTATCGTACCGTTCCTTTTCAAGAATAGTTCAATTGAACTAGTTCGTTCGCGATCGACACATCCCTATAAAACAGTACAAATTGTAGAACATTGGGTGCGAAAACTTAAGTATTTTCAAGAAAATATCAACACAAATTTGAAATTATAACAACTTTTCATACACGTAAATCATGTCCCAACAATAGATGTAATTCACAGAAATGAGCATTGTTAACAGAATCATTGTTGGCAAACATTGTTGCATTTCATTTCATATTCTCTTAATTCTAGCAATTTTTTATTTCATAATTTCAAGTAGTTTTTCAATATAATTTCTAAAAGATTAATTTATAAATGTATAACAAAAGCTCGAATGTAAGAAATGACTAAGAAATATGAAATAATATACAAATTCTAACTTACGGAGCACCCAACTGCGTGGAATTACGTTCACCAATCGCAGTAAATTCGGAGCGGGGGACTATGTCGCCCAAGTTACTCCAAAAATACTCATATTTTCAAAGAATTCACCTTGGTCTTGTTTGAAGATCTGCTTTTGATTAACACTTTAAAAAAATGTATATTCACAGTAGTAGTTGTTGGAAGAAAATGTTGCCGATAAATGCTTTTTTTTATTTTTAAAGACCAGGCGTTTCAATAAACATGAGACCTGCACCATTCTCTTAAATGTCCTAGACTATCCAACAACAAAATTTAATCCATAACGATGGGGCCATTTTTGAGAAAAAATGTTACACAAAATTAAAAATGGCCAATTTCACGCCAAATTACACGAAAATAGTCAAATTTTCAAAATATTGTACATGACTTTGTCTCAAAATCTGTCTTAAGGAACAGGTATCATTAAGGGAAAAATCTCAGTCTTTTTAATATTTTAGTTGTAGGAAGACGCCGAAAAAAATTTTAATTTTTGCAATTTTCGAAAAATCAGAGTTTTTAATGAAAATGTTTAGACCTACACCATTTTTTAAACGTCCTTCACACTATCCAACAACAAAATTTAATCAAATACGAGGAAGACATTTTTTTGAAAATTTGGATATTTCCCAGAGTTTCATGTGAAGTCCCCCAAAATTAAATATAGGATTCAAATTCAAGGGGCAGTGATATCTGCGAGATCGATTGGATAATATCAATTTTGGAGAACATCGGCTGAACGGTTTAACCACTAGCGTTGTTCACAGACGGTCTGACGGCAGACAGACGGTCAGATGTTTTGACGTCAATCGACTTTGCAGTATCATGGACCCACAAAACATGGGTTCTGGCCTCACCACGTGTTAGAGAGTTATTGTCTAAATTTAGCCTTAACATTTATCCACTTTTTGGATCCCATGTCCCTGTAATAAGAGTTTTTCTGCCGAAAATTCATCTTTTTCCCGCAACATCACATATCTCCCTCTATACTGCGCAAGCAGTGGCAAGAAAGTAAATAAGCATTTTGCTAAAATGTTTAGACTCTGCTTTTTTCATTTCAGCAACGTGCGTGCTTGGGAGGCTGCAGGGTGATCATGGTTTATTTGCGCCTCGAAATGTCGAATGTGATGGGCTGAAATTCTTTTCTGGTAAAGTCAAAATTAAACACTTACCTCTTATTCTTCTACATAATACTCTAACGTCATGTTTAATGTGTTTTTTACTATATCTGTAATACATTTTACCATCGTTTCCGTTAAAAATTGATTCTGCAAAGGATCATTTTCCGCAAGTAATGGTAAGTAATGACTTGAAGGAATGGTACGTTTAAAAATACCTATACTTTGGAGATATGATGCAGTTAGTAGGAACTTCGCAAACTGTAGAGGCTCCTGATTTCAAATGTTGTGGTATACAATATTAAGCCGGAGTGGCATTTGAATTGATGGGTTTTCAGTTTGTACGTTAATACCTACGCGGTATTGCGCCTAATTAATTTTTGTCATTCCATTCACCACAATTCCTCACTCCATCCCTCTATTGTTTTTACTGCACATTTTCTTCGCAATTTGTATTCTATCAAGTCCAAAAAGCTGTGCTTATGTGTCCAGAAGGTTGTGCTTAACCATTGAAGATTGTGGTAAGTATTGCCACTAAAATGGATTTTAGGCGAAAGTCAGCTGAATGACTCTGAGGTCATCATGGAGGTAGATTTGCTAGACAAACTTGGTTCGCCTGGAGTGGGCTACGTTTCTGGTCTTTTATTCGACACGTTTTAAATTAAAAATACGATGACTGTGCGTCCCTCAAAACTCACTCTCAAAGAAAAAAATCGCATGACAAACAGTATTCGTCCTTTCTGTGTGATTGGTTGAGAGCTACTCTGCAGCATACTGTGCTAGCTGTCAAGTGATTTTTACTTCTGAGGTGAAATGTTGTGTTCTGCCTCCGCGATCGTCCGACGATATTACCTCTCCAGAGACAAATAACTGCCTCTGCATTGGGGTATTGACGAGCGTCATGAATAGTTCGCAGCGCGGGCTGTCGGTGTGTTGTGGAAAACTTGTTTGTTGTGACGAGGCTCGCAACTGGGGAGGGGGTGGGGGCGAGTTGAAACGGTGACACTTGAACGTCAGTTAGGAAGAATGGGAAGCCATTGACGTCGCGGGATTTCCATACAAACTAATCTCCAGGGAGAAAACCAGAATGCTAAGGAAATATGTTGAACATTTGGTACTCCCAATCTTTCAGTCTAATAATTGAATTTTGTACGTGCACTTTGCATAATGATGTTTTGTAATTATTTCAAATTACAACATAAGTAAATAAAGTAAGGAAAGTGATAGGTATTAACTTTAAACTGAGGTATTTTTGTTAAATCAAAGTACTCTGAAATTTTTCTCAATGAAAACTCAATTTTTGAATAAAATTCAAGGTAAGATAATGCAATTTAAATTTAAAGGTGTTTTAGTTGAAAAAATACATTAATTGCCCTTTAATTACATTTTACTTTACTATTGAACTTAATTGTGTTGCAAAATCTTTTCCTCACAATTACAGGCTTTAAATTAGTACAGAAGTAGAAAGACGTGAAATATTAACAATACTATTTAAAGTGGTCTTAGATTTTATTAAATTTTACTCATTGTAACTATGTTTCTGTGTAATAGAACTCCAAAGTCAATAGACAAATAAATAATCTACTTGAATGACATGAAATGTAAATAATTTGAAATGCTACCAGTCCATTTTTGAGAAAGGTATGAATGATGATTTTAGAATGAACCGAATTTTTCAGAAAATATGTTTTCCTTGAATAACTGAGTTTTTTGGAAATATAATTTGGTAAATTAAGCAGAATACTACGTCTAAACTAATTTTATTTCAGTTTTTTAGAAGAAGAAACCTTGCGTCTTAGATATGTCACGTTCTCATTTTTTATTTTGAATGAAACATGAAAACTACTTTATGTTGTTGGAAAGAGAAAAAGTTGGCATTTAATTTTATCATTGAAGAAGGAAGTTTGCAAACTGCCCTAAACACATTTATGCAAGTCAATTTTGGCAAAATTGGGTAAAGTAGCGAAACTACAAGTTAAATACCTATATTTTATTTTAGTAAAACGTCCGAATTCAAATATTGCCTCCTTTAAGACAAAAAAGCGTTGGGAAATAGCGTTGAGCTAAGGAAGAAGCGTTGGATTAAAAATATTTAACCCTTGTTTTCTCCAAACTAAGATTTTTGACTTACGAATTTTTACGCCGTGACCACAGAATTGTGCAAAATATGCACAATTCTTATTATTATTATTATTATTATTATTATTAACACCGTACGATGGAGTGCGAAAGTCGAGTGACGAATGTAAAGCGAGGTGAGGAGGGGATGAAAACACGTGAGAAATCATTTTTTTTTCCTGTGGGTGGATGAAGAGTGAGACGGACTGTCGTAAACAGATCATCAATTTGGTAATTGATGATCTGTTTACGAGGGGGTACCCAAAATAACGGAATTATCTTTTAAAAGCTGTATGTTTTTAATTTGTTTATAAAGTAACCTTTTTTCCTTCAAAATAATCCCCATTACAGCTAATACATGTGTCCCACCGGGGCTTCCAGTGTTCGAAGTATTTTTATAGTCATCTTTAGAAATGGCTGACAGCACCTTCCTCGTTTTTGACTTGGCCTCTTCAGTGTTGTCAAATTGGTGTCCTTTCGTATTCCTTCTCATGCGTGGAAATAGGAAGACGTCGCACGGAGTCAGGTCAGACGAGTAAGATGCGATGGGCCATTTTTAGCCATAAACTGGCTCACAGATATGGCGGTCTGTGCTGGTGCATTGTCGTGGTGGAAGAACCAGTCTCCTCTCTGCCACAAATCGGGTCTTTTTTTACGAGCAATGTTGCGTAATCTTCTTAAAAGTTCCAAATAAAAAATTTGATTTACCTGGGAGAAAAAACTCTCAATGAACTACGCTCTTGGCATTAAAAAAAAAGGAAATCAGCATTGTTTTGAAGTTTGATTTGCCTTGACATTTTTTTTGGACGGGGTGAGAATGACTGAGAATTCCATTGGCTTGACTGTTGCTTTGTTTCTGTGTCGAAACCATAGCACCATGTCTCATCACCAGTATTTTGACAGAAAATACGGATCAGTTCCAAGCTGTTATTTCAAAGCACGACATGTTTCAACTCGACGTTCCTTCTGACGCCTAGCGCCAGTGCCCGAGTTCCCAAATTTTCGGTTAAAATTCGCTAAACCGAGCACACAGATCTCTGACAATCTGTGACAATTGACGGTCTGTGAGCACAAGTTCTCGAATTTTTTCAGCATTTTCGTCGATTCGTGCAGTTAATAGACTTCAGAACGAGGTTTGTCATCAATCGACATGTCGCCATTTTTAAACCATTTTTAAACTGCACGTTGTTCTCTTAAACTTGCCATTATAAAAAACGAATCCGGAAGAAAACAGTGCTAGCAAAAACAAACACTGCAAACGAACAGAACACGCCAGATCGACAACAAAGGCGGCACTGAACTGGCAATGAGTTGCGCTACATATGCCTAGCGGCAGAAATGGGTACTACACAAGCTCCGTCCTCGGCCTCCGACCTAATTTAATCCAAAAATTTGTGCTGTTTTTAAGAAAAAGAGAAAATAATGATTGCTTATTTTTTGACACAAAAGTGTGCAAAAAATACTCATATTTTGGAAAAAATTGAACATGACATTATTTTTAGATGTTTTTCATGAAAACATTTCATTAAGAAAAAAATTGTATCTTCACAATTGTAGTTACAGGAAGACGCCGAAAATTTAAAATATTAACAATTTTTAACAAATCAGACATTTTTCAACGAACATGAGACTTGCACTATTCTCTTAAACGTCCTTTAAAGAGGGTGGCCAGCAAATCTGCAATCCTTAAAAACCGATAAAACGGGAAAATAAAAAAATGGAAGAACTGAAAAAAACAGGAATTTGATTTGAAAACAGGGATTTTTCATTATTTTCAGATTATCCCTAACATTTAGCACAAATTCACATATGGCGTCGTTTTCAGTAGTCGTATTGTTTCATTGAACTCAATACATGATAATGGCGAGTGAAAATCGTAATTGTGTGAGAAGTGCAACATGTATGCTTGAGGATTGGATAGCCCTCGACTCGCGCACACAAAACTTCAAACACTGCTGCATGTGTTAGTGCACGGAAACATACGGAAAATCTAGTGCGGATGTTCAAATTTCACTGCAGTCGCCGACCACAAGACGATAATGCCCTGTAGCACAAAAGCATAAAGCTATCAAGTGCTTCTCAGTGGGCGTCAGAACTTTTATTGCTATTTGAAGGTAATTCTAGACGCGGTTCTATTTCTTCTAAAATCTTCAGGAATACCGCTTTTGACATTCTGGATTGGTTACGAACTGAGCATCGCCCAGAAGTCATAAAAATGATTTTTTTTTTTTTTTGAGAAATTGCTTGTTCTGCTTTTGTGTTTTTTCAAACCAGCCAAAATTAAGCATCAAAATTGTCTCTCTTGTTAACATTTCATCACTTACGCGGCCATTCTTAGCACGAGAGGGCAGGCCTACTCGCGCGCTGGATTCCATCCACCGTACCCATTATGTAGTTTTCTTTCTTTATCAGCATCGTTAATATACTTTTTCTTATTTACCTACACGTTAATTTTAATTTAATATAATATGAAAAGCAACATAATTGTAAAAAATATTTAAATCCTTTATTGATATATACGCGCGCGTTTTCTTGAGCTCTCATAGCGCTAGATGCGAGAGTAGTGGGAGTTGGTTCTTTTAATAATAATAATAATAATAATAATAATAATAATAACAAACAAATTGAGGCCTCCTGCGACAACGCAATAGTCGGGTTGGGGAAGTATGTAGTCAGCCATCAAGATGACCCTCTAATGAGGCAGGTCATGAAATCTGACCGAAGAATGGGAAACAGAGGCATTGTTAGTGTAGCAAGAAGCATTGCGAAGAAAACTAGGCAAGATACGTCGAATAACACAGACACTGAACTTCTGATGCTGCTGAACATGCAGCTTTAACAAAAAAATGTTAAAGAAATCGTGGAGAGACAAACCACTCCACGGACAATACCTAAAAAGAATGGACAAGGTGCAGATCAATAAAGATCAATCATTTATGTGGCTTAAAAGGGGAAGAATGAAGCCAGAATCGGAAGCACTTGTAATAGCTTGTAATAGTCAGGCGTTGAGAACACGACATTATGATAAAGCGGTTCTCAAAATTTCCCAAGATGATAAATGCCGCATTTGCCAGGAGCAAGTAGAAACCATTGATCATATTGTCTCAGCTTGTCCAATCCTAGCAAAGACCGAATAGCTGAAAAGACATGACAGTGTGTAGCTACCTCCATTGGCAGATCTGTACCGCCCTCGAAGTTCCAAACACATGCCCCAAGTCTTACGAATACTCACCAAAACCGGTGACGTCTGTTGGATTGTGTTGGATTGTGATATTGTACAACCAACAAATTCAAACTGATCGCACGATAGCGGCAAACAAACCGGATATAGTTATCCGGGATTTGGCGAAAAAATCGTGTTTACTTATCGATGTTGCTGTACCTTGCGATCAAAACGTCGTTACCAAGGAGGCAGAGAAACGTCTTAAATACAAGAGTTTGGAAATCGAGATCAGCCGAATGTGGGGCGTAAAAGCACAGGTCGTCCCAATAGTTATCGGAGCTCTGGGATTTGTTCCGCAAAATTTGAGTAAGAAACCTGTCTAAACTCCCTGGTAATTCAAAAGATTGGGAAGTGCAAGAAATAGCTTTATTTGGAACAGCCCACATTCTGCGTAAAGTATTGTAGAGGCACTGATAGTCACCGGATCTGCTCCTTAGGTAGCTGGTTGCAACCTGGAGTAGATTGTATATTCAGCCGACTCATAACATCTTCTGTCGTGATGTAATGGAATAATAATAATAATAATAATAATAATAATAATAATAACAATCAACACAAGCCCAGGAATTAGAACAATGGAAACAAAAAGCACTTCATGATAGATACCCTACAGAAATAGCCAAATCAAATGTCGACGCCTGCTTGTCGTACAAGTGGCTTAAAATAGGATATCTGTACCTCGAGACTGAAGGATTTTTGATAGCAATCCAAGACCAGGTGATTGCGACAAGAAATTATCTCAAGCACATTATTAAAGACCCCGAAGTGCCTTCCGATACCTGCCGGGCTTGTGGTGAAGGTCAAGAAACGATCCAGCACATCACTACGGGTTGCCGCATGCTTGCCCCAACTGATTATAAACAGAGGCACGATATGGTAGCACGAATCATCCACGCCAAACTTGCAAGGAAATGTGGAATTGTTGGTGAATTTGATACACCCTACTACTAGTACCATCGAAAAAATGTCATCGAGAACAACAGATATAAGGTATTCTGGGACCGAAGCGTACTAACCGACAGAACAGTCCATCATAACAGGGCGGATGTCATTCTTTGGGATACATCTAAAAGAAAAGTATGGCTGATAGACATAGCAGTTGTAGATACCAGCAACCTCGAAACAACACACAAAAATAAAATTCAGAAATACAGAGAACTAGCACAAATTGTAAAGGAGCAGTGGCATGTATTGGACGTGGAGATTGTACCAATCGTCCTCTCAGCAACTGGTGTGATACCTACCGTCCTGAAGAGCTCTCTGAATAAACTGGGAATCGAGACGAACATTACCATCAATCTACAGAAAGCTGTGATCCTGAGCACGTGTTCTGTAGTCAGAAGATTTATGAGTTTCTAAAAATTTGTGTTAAAGAACTATTTACTTTTAATTTGTAAATTAATTTAAGTGTCAAAATTTATATTTGTAGAATTGTTTACTCCCTGATTAGTTTAATTAAAATTATTGTACTACGGACGTCATGCTTTGATAGAAATATCTGTATGACTCCTACAACTTGTTCCAGGAAGCTGTGAAAAATAAACGATAATAATAATAATAATAACAATAATATTTTTATTGCTCATATTTTGACTAAAGGACTCTTAATATCAATAGTGTACAGTCCAGGACGCAATATTTGGTCCAGTCCCTGTCTACGGCCCACTATGGGATTTGTGTAGGTTTCTTTGCCGGCCGCGCGCTCCGCTGGGCGTGGGCTGAGGGCGGGCGCGGGCGGCGCTGGAGGAAGAGCGCCCGCTGGCCGCCCGCGGCGCGTCGCGAGCGCGTGACGGCGCGTGTCGCGGGCGGAAGACATTCCTCTCGGCGCGAGGGGGCGGGGCGGGCGCCCCGCACAATGGCCGCGCCCCGGGGCACGCCCTCTCCTTCCTCCCCGCGGACGTGTGACTGGAAACATGCGGACGGCTTTGCGATAACGGGGCGGAAGGTTTTTTTCTTCGTCCCAGCTTTATAGTTCAGAACGGTATAGCTGTGTCGGATGATGTTTCTCCCAAACTCTATAAGGCTCGGATCCGTCGCTTGACCGACAAATTCCAAGCGAATGATGGGGCCCTGTTATTATCATCGGGATACTGCGCGCTGTGGATCCCTTCTCAACCACTTCCGCTCTGTGGTAGTTCTTCTGGGCCGACCCGTGGTGTGGAGCATGGGGCGCACGCCTACCACTGCTGAGACTGGTATTCGAAACCAGATCGATCCACGTCGAATTTGTGGCAGTAGAAGGCGCGCTTCGTGCAGATTTTGTCGCGGTTCTCTCTTTTCCGTGCCTCTTGCCTCCATCCTTCGTATTGTAACGTGTGCATCCTGCTGAATTGAAAACTAATATTAAATACATTTGTTTTTAATAGTTTAAACTAGTGATGCGATAACAGCGATATTTTCTCTCAATATTTGTAACTGCTCGCATTATTTTTAGCACGTCCTACAGGAAGACAAAGATAATTTCACAAATAAATTGAACATCCAGAACTAAGACGCCATCGACTATATTGCATAATGAATGCATTCGAAACGAGGATATCATTATTTTATGCATATTTTATACATTCTTCCCGCCTTAAACGAAATGGAATTCATCCTATTATTAAATTGAGAGAACAACGTAACAGTACTGTAATGTTACTAATTTAATGTATACTGTTGTAATGCAAAATAATTAAAACCGCCTTATCTTTTCTATCATCAACAATGAACTTCTCAAATACCCATCGTTGCATTTTTGGCCAATGCATCGTAC
This sequence comes from Acheta domesticus, assembly GCA_031308135.1. Taxonomy (NCBI): domain Eukaryota; kingdom Metazoa; phylum Arthropoda; class Insecta; order Orthoptera; family Gryllidae; genus Acheta; species Acheta domesticus. Next base: position 52,107 of record JAHLJT010006081.1, read on the forward strand.
GGTGGTAATATAAAATTAACGGAATAAATATTCGTACAAAATAATGGTACTTAATCGTTTTCGAATTTTGTTTCATAATACATTTAAATCGTATTTTAAAAATGAAAACTTTATTGGGATAATTTCAATGACAGTTTGCGAATTGCAAAAAAGAAAATACATCAATACATTGAAAATACAAGATGTAGAATAGAGTAAAAATGGAATTAATAATATCTTTAACATTTTAGTAGCAGAAAAATATTTTGAATTTTTGCGGTTTTAAAAAACTCAGGAATTTTAACGAAAATAAGAACAGCACCTTTTCTTAAATGTCAGTAACAGTATCCAACAACAAAATATAATTTACATTAGTGGTGCTAGAGAATGGCATGGACTTACTCGTATTGGTTTTCTATTTCCTTGGGTCTGGCCTAGCTATTTGGAATTGCCACATACTCTTGCCATCTATCGTCGCCCAAAGTACTTTTTTTGACATTTTCATAATTTTTTCGGTTTCCTAATGGTAGAACGGAAATATTAATTGTAATATTAAAAAGCACAAAAGCCTCGTTCTACATGGCAATTTTCGTTTAAAAATTTGGAGCCGTTCGTAAGAAAATGGCATTTAAGCGGTAATAAAAATGAGAAATTTGGAGTTCTTTTTCAGAGAAAATTTTTGAGTTTTCAAAAAACTTCATTTGAAGTAATTTGAATCACTTGCACTCACAAATACAGTAATGTTTACAAATTGCTGGTAATATGCATAATAAAGATTTGAGAGATATTTCAAAAAAATTACATTAATATAATTTTTGAAAAAACAAAAAATACCCCAAATTGAACTTTACGTCATATTAAAGAGTGCAATTACCACTATCCGTTCCAAAACTTTGAAGAACAAATTTTGAGCACCTTTTGAGAAAATGGTGTTTGAGCGTTTCTGAAATGTGGAAATATGAGTTAGTTTTCACAGAAAATTATTGAGTTTTGGAGAAACTTTACTTGACATTATTTAAAGCACATGCACTCATTAATATAATAATGTGAACAAATCGCGGCTAATATAAATATTAACGACAGATAAGTAAAGAGAGTGAGAGGTAAGTAAAGGCAAGCAAGTAAGTAAAGGCTAATATAAATATTAACGACAGGCAAGTAAAGAGAGTGAGAAGCAAGTAAAAAAATACATTTTTTAATTTTTGAAAAACAAGAGAATAGAGCTATTTGGTGTGTATGTCGATCATAGAGTACATTTCTAATAACCCTACCTAAAGTTTAAAGAAAACATTTGGAGCCGTTTTTGAGAAAATCTTGTATTTGTAATTTTTAAAAATTGCATATATTGCAGGCAATAACTTCTATAATTTTCAAAAAAAAAAAAAAAAAAAAAAAAAAAAAAAAAAAAAAAAAAAAAAAAAAAGAAAGAAAGAAAAACTTACATAACCTTAATGATAGAACTCACTTTGGAGAACAAATTTTATTTGGAGGAGAAATCTGTATCTTCAAATTTGTACTTGTAGAAAGACGCCGAAAAAAATTCAAGCTTTTGAAATTTTCGAAAATTGAGAGTTAACCGTGAAAATGAGACCTAAGCCACCTTAATAAGTGTGTTTTACTCTATTGTTGAAAGGAATTTAACGAAAAAATTTGGAGCCATTTTTGAGAAAATTTCTAAAATATTCGGGGCGCTTCATGTAAAGTACCCCAAATTTTGAAGAACGTTTTTCAAAATCGTGGCGCTTCGAGTAGGCGCAGATTGACCGGGGAATATTCATATGGAAGAAATCGCACGTATGGTTTAAGCGCTAGTGTTGTTCTCAGACTGACGACAGTCTGGGCAGATGGATGTGTTGGAGGAAAAAAAAACCAACAAAAAACTTTTTGGGTATCAGGGGACTCCAAAACATGTATTTCCCTTGAAATCCCGAAATCGATTTTCCGCAGCATTACATAACTTTCCCTACGTATACTACGTATATTACTCCGTATATACGTACGTATACGGGAAAGTAACTAGTGGTGCTACAGAATGGCACAGACTTTACCGTATTAGTTTTCTATTTCCTTGGGTCTTCGCTAGCTATTCGGAATTGTTTCATACCCTTTCTTGGCAACTGCCATCTATCACCGCCAAAAGTACTTTTTTTTGTCATTTTCTTAATTTTTCGGTTTCCTATTGGTAGAACGAAAATATTAATTTTAGAATATTAAAGAAGTTGTTGATCGCTTCTTGGTTGAATTGGACGTTTTCAAATAACAGATCAGATGTTAGTAGGGCAGAAATTGCAGTATTTCAATTCTACGCCGCTGCTTCCAATAATACTGGAAATAATGTGCTGTTGTAGCACCACTAGTTTCTTCTTACGAAATACTTCGATCGTGCACAATACGAAATAAAGGACAAGAAAGTAAAAATGTGGATAGGTTCTTAAAAAAATAATTTTATTACAAATTGCATAAAATTCAAGGGATGTTAAGGCGGCGAATACAGTTAAGTTGTAGATCTGTGAAAGGTTGAGCCGAAGATTCGCAAAACCGTCTACCTTAGCATTTGTCAAAGAGAACATTTTGAAAAGGACAATTATTGAGACTGTTAGCACACCTTGGCATTTGAATCTATTTTTAACATTAAATATTGAAGAAAATATCCGTGTTACCTATGTCTGGGCGCAAAGAAATCGATTACTTTTCTTTTGTATCTCATTATTCATGCGTGTATGAAGCGCATATGTACAACGCCAGTGTTTGCTGTGTTCAGACACGCCAAGTACGCGGTTCAGCGTGCCATGGAGCTTCGAAAACTGAACACCGATCGTACATAAATGATTCAGCTCTCAGTGCAGTCGACACTCGCGCACCTCCTCGCCTTTCACGAGCGGGGCGATCCGCCACCCAAACGGCTCGGCTGTTGGCTGCGTCTGAATGGAAAGGAGCCAATTTCCTCGAATGTCGACAATGGAAGACTTTGCTAGCGTGTTCCACCCTCTGGGGAGGTGGTGTGTTCTCATGGCCATCACTGAAGTAGTTGGAATGAATGTTCTTGGACAAATTATATTTTCTCTCTGTAAGGCAGTCGCTGGTTTTGAGGGAAGTTTATCTTGAAATGTACGCCCTTTGCTTTTAATTCTTCCCAAAGAATGGTTATAATTGTTTATATTAAGATTCGGTTCCAAATTTGAATTAATTTGCTTTCCTATGAGTAAACAGCGGAAATTAGGCGAAAACTACTCGGTTTTTCAAAAGACATGAACTTTTTTAAAGAGCCAGCTGCGTGCAACTGGGAGCGGCGCGCATGGGCGACGTGTGGACGAGCACTGCGGGCGGGCGACGCCGGACATGTGGGAGGAGGTAAAGATGCAACATCTATAATTTCTACGTCAAGTGCGGTGACGGAAGTACAACGCAAAAATAAAATCGACAGTAGGGGTAAGACAGGGTTGTCCTCTTACACCACTATTGATTATATTGTTTATAAATGATTTATTGATGGCCTGCAAATTCCCGGATTACTTTATGCTGACGATTTAGTTCTATGTTCAGAAACGACTGAGGGCTTACAGATGAGTTTAAACACCCTTGAAAGATATGGTGAAGCATGGGGACTAAAAGTAAATATTCAAAAAACGAAAATTGTTGTCTTCAAGAATGGGTTTATTTGGGATAACAAAGAGAAATGGTATTACGCATAGGAGGAACTTGACCATGTCAAAACTTTTACTTATCTTGGGGCAAAATTTTCCATGAACGAGGGATGGAAAGTCACGTAGTTGAGGCTCATAGTAAAGGAGAAATTGATCTCAAAGACATCGGTTGCGCAATGCGCAGAGTTTCGGAATTGCCTTTAAAGGTGTGGGACACTATGTTTAAATCGATAGTTCTCCCAGCTATGAATTACGGGGCGGAAACCTGGGGAGTGGATAGAATAGACAGATTAGAAAACATCGAAACAGATTATTACAAAATAATTCTTGGGAGTCTCTAGATTCCAAGCAATTGCCAGCGTCTTAAGAGAGGTAGGTAGCGTAGGAATTTTGAAAGATTTAAAAATGAAAGCCATTAAGCTTGTAATTAGATTAGCAAGTGAAAAAGCTCACACACTTATTAGCAAGTGCTTTAGAACGCAATTACAGGAAAATGATCAGCGCTATTGGTCGTACAAAGTGAAACGGGTACTAGAACGCACAGGTCTGGGAGACGTTACCCCGGAGATGGTTAGGGATAGGGGTACACGGGAAATAGAACGGTAAATTTCAAATAGACTTTCGGATATTAAAAGGCAAGATATCCTGGCAGGATCGACAGACAAATGTTCGTTAGTGGTACACATTCACACGAGTCCTGTACGGGGTTGCGAAAGTTACGTACACACACTTAAAAGGGATGCAAGAGGGGGATACGCTTGGTTTAGGGTAGGGGGATGGATGCAACGTAGAATGAAGTATTCGAATGGCAATGGAATCTGTGTACTCTCAGAGTTTTCAACCGACGTAAGACATACGCCATTCTCTTAAAGGACCTTCAGACTATTCAACAACAAAATTTAGACAAAATTGTTGTTCAAAATGGTTTTGAAAATGTCCCAGGGGCTTCATACAAAGTACCCTCCACTATTAAAATATCGGTTTCAAATTCAAGGCGCCGCGTTATCGTTAGTTTTACGACGTTCTCTACGTTCAACAGTATGGTATTTTCAACTTCGTTAAAGTCGAGAAGAATCGTGGCCAACAAAAGAGACAAGCCATGGCGCATACGTCACAGAAGGAGGTCACATGGTTCTAGTAGTCCCAGGTCTCAGCTCGCATGCGCGGCCTCGTTCTGCGGCGCCATCCTCATGCATTTCTGGTTCTATTGAAAATGCGTTCGTACAAAAATAATTTCGTAGCATTGTTTAACAGGGTAGCTTCTTCTTCTATCTTATTTTCACTAGAAATCCTTTTTTTTATTTGATAATTCCTGCGAATGAAGTCCGGTCCTGGCCATTGATTAAATTCCTCCATACTAAATTAAAATCAAAATATACATGAAATCCACGAAATCCATGGTAATAGATGTTCTTTTAAAAGTCTTGAGTTATACGTGAAACGCCCAAGGTCCTATGCACTAGTTTAAAATAAAGCTCATCGATAATTAAATTGGCTAGACAAAATATCCTTAATAGAATGTAAACCTTTGAAGCAAATATATGACTTGACATGGAATATAATTGAGGGGAAAAATTATTTGAACTTTTGGGAAATAAACCTCTACTTTTTGCTTACTGGAAATAAAATACTTTCACTCAAAATAATCACAAACCTATCCACCAGTAAATTTATTTTTATTTGTTTTACACACAACAATTACACATGTTTTATATTTTTGTTATAATGGCATAAATAACTAAAACATGTTCAAAAATATTTATTTGCATTGTTGTGAATACAACTAAAGGTATACAGGTTTTAAAATTATTATCTCAATACATGAATAACATGACACTCCCTCCATTCCTGTGTGCCATTTAAACGGCACATAACATAGTAATAAACACACAATATTTATTGATATAAGTACACAGACATCATCTTGAAGTTGTCATGTTCTTACATTTTACACAAATACAAACATCAACAATTTACAATAAAAATTTGCAATGAAGAATCTTACTGAAGTCAAGTTTTCAATTTCTTCATTTTCCTTGCCATTAATTTTGACTGATCATGGCGATTATTTCTGCTTGTCCACCCTTGTATAATACACCAGAGAAGAAAACTGTTCTGCAAAATATATCAATTCTTAGACATGTGGAAAATACTAAACCCACATTTACACTAATACACTACTAATAAACAAAACATACCAACAACAATTTACTGTTCTTTACAATGTACACAACAGTAGCTATTCCGAAGTAATACAAAACTGTATCTGAAAGAAAACAAAATATAGTCAGCCATTTGTTCTAACCTAAAAAAGTACACGGCGTTATGCCTACATAGCTTTAATATATACATATATAATATGTAAATAATATGATTACAATAATTTAATATTTTTATTATAATATATAATGTCTACATAGCATAATTATATTAACACTTACCATTAATAGCAAATAGGCTACTATCCTTGCCAAACAGAACACGTACAAATGCACGAAGATAAATAACATTGCTAATTCTCCAACAATGTTTCTTATTGTTTTACCTTTCCAAAGTCGCACACCAGAGGAGAAAATACTTTCCTACGAAAATTAATCAAATTTTAACAAGTGCCAAATACAAAATACCACACCTGCTAGAGAAACATAACTCACCAACAATATCTGTTCGTGCCTTCCAACGGTGACACGTGCACCAATTCGGAAATAATTACAAACTGCACTCGAAAAGAAATAAAATAGTCAGCCACGTGTTCTAACCTACAAATATACACGCCAACACCAGCGAATTATTAACTAAATACATTCATTTACTGGTTATGTTGAACGTTATATTTTCCAAATACAATATATATACTCACAAAAAGAATAATTCAATTTATTATCGCAACAGAATACCGCAGAAACAACCTTGCGCGCCACAAAAATCTAGAAAGAAGAATTGCATACACAACGGCGGCTGGCGCGGTCGCGAAGTACATTGTGACTGCTACAGTCACGTGATTCTCACCATGGTCTCTCTTTCGTCGGCCACGGAAGAATGTACATGCAGACATGTATAAGGTAGTGATATAATCGTTTCTAATGCATTTATAATACGATCCATTGTATCGCCTTAAATTCTGAACGTTCAATTTTGTATGTGAAATTATCCGTGCTTGCCTGTGCGATTTTCTGTAAACATGCGAGAAAGTATGTGGTGTTGCAGCACCACTAGTATCCTCGGGAGGTGTCGGTAAACATTCCTCGCTGGTGGATGGTGAAATTCCACGGTGTTCTACCTGTCGGCTAGCGGGATTTTCTTAACCAGCTATCTCCTACCAGCGAGGCACCACCCCAGCCGGGACAAGCTCTGAGTTCCCCACTCTTTCCCGGTATGTGTGGTAGTGTACTGCAGGTAAGTGTGTGTGTAAGGGATGAGGATCAGAGAAGAAGGGGAAGGAAAGATCGCGCGCGAAAACTACTGATGAGAGGAGCGTGCGCTCGAAATCTCCTCCAGACAGCGACTGAATTCGACTTCGCTATCTCGCTGGTGTCGAAAATCCCGCCCCTGTAGACATTCCTTTCTCGCAAGCCTCTAGAGAGACCGGCTGCTCTTAACGGTAGTTTCCGTGGTTTCTCCGATCAACACTAGTCGCATGACTGACCAGTACCCAAAGAAATGGGTCACGTCAAAGAAATGGGTCCCGCGATATTTCCTTCCTCTTCCTATCCTGACCCCTTACATCCAACTCTCTTCCACACGTATCGGGGTACCAGATTGCACAGGAGATGTCTGTCGGTGGGCGGCGGGGCAGTGGGTGCATGGGCTGGCGACCGGGTGGGTGGAGAAGAAAGCAGGTGGGCTGGCGGGCGTTGAAGCTGTTGTAAAAGGGAACGTCTGTGCAGGAGGTGATGTGCTCCACGGCACAGGGAAGGCGAGCGCGCGAGTGCGTGGGTGAGGAATGGAGTGGGCGAGCAGCGAATGGGCAGCTGGCTGGGGTGAGGTCAGGGCGGAGGGTGGGCGGGATGTTGCGTTGGGGAACGAAGTGGGCGACGCGCTTGTTGGGTGAGTGAGCAGGCGAGCGGATGGAAGTGAGGAGGCGACATCAATGTCGATGTATCCAAAACATCGGTGTTTTTTTGTACAGTTTTGTGTTGAACATCGATGTAATATCGCCGATACTTTTCTAACGTCGATGTTTTTTCTTTTCCTAAGTTTTGTTTCTGGATGAAAAATTCCCACGATCACAATGCTGTAAAAGTTAACATGTGAAATAATAACTGATGGTAACACTGTTAGTTCATCTGTTGGACCCAAAGGAACGCTGTATATACTCGTACTACCTTTCTCGACCAAACTCTCCCTCGCGATGACCTCCATGCCCTTGTATATCCTTTCTCTTCATATTCATTTCGCACATTGAGAAGTGGTCAACAAATGCACTCTGGGTGTAGGGTCTGCTTCTTCTTCTCTAACGTGAATTGATATACAAGTACACTTACACTAACACATTGATTACACGTACACTAATACATCGATGTTGAAAAACATCGATGCTTTTAAGTCGATGTATTATTAACATCAATGGTTTTAAGCCGATGTATTTTGAACATGGATGTTTTAATTTCGAACGTCGATGATTGCCAACGCCGCCGTTTTTGGCGTCGATGCCGCTGCCTGGTGGACCGCGCAGGCTGTCAGATGCGCACGAGCGTCCAGCCGCGGCGCGAGCGGCTGCCAGGCGCGGGGGCGGGCCGGGCGGGGCGGGCGGACGCCGAAATATTTATGTGCAGCGCTGAATCCCGCCCGTGCATCGATCTTAGCGCCGCGCCGCGGCTAACCCATATGCTCGCGTTTGCTGTGTCAACAGGACACCCCCCTCCTTCACTGCAGGAAAGATTTATGCCTGCAGAAATTTCAAAATTGTTCACGTTTTTAAAAATAATATTTTGCCATAGATTTACAACTCATGCCAGTTCACTTTGGGTTCTGTCGGGTCTACCGAGTTTTTGACGCTACTATTTTACTGTCATTTGGACGAGTGTTGGTCGCGAGCGCTTACTATTTCTTGTGGTATATGGGGTTGTGGAGGGCGACCAAGATTAAGTTTTACTTCATCTCGTAGATGTAACGTAAAGGAGCAAGAAGAAAATGAAGCAGAAGCAGCTGCAGACAAATCAGCAGGAGCAGCAACTGCAGAAGAAAAGAAGAAGCGAAGGAAGAAGAAGTAGAACAAGAAGTGCAAGAAGAAAAAGCTGAGAAGTGGAAGAAGAAGGTATGATGATGGCAAAGATATGATGACGAAGATGTGATGATGATGAACTTGTGATAATGTTATGGTTATAATGCTGTTGAATATGTAATGGTAATGAAGAAATGGTGGTGATGAAGAGATGATAGAGATGATGAAGATGTGATAATGATGGCGATGAAGAGATGATGACCAGCCAGTTGGATTTAAGTAAAAGTATAAATAATTATATTAATCAGCTTGTACTTAATGAAAATAAGAATTCTAAAATCTGTCGTTTGATTTATTAACACCTCCAATTCAAATTAGTATGATCTTATTTCGTTATTGTATTGAAAGTAATGTAAGGGCAAGAAAAGAAAACTAATTATTTTATTTTCTGCATTCGAGACATCATTCTTTAAAGTATTTTTATTATATTGGTCTTCGCCTATGCTGTTCTTCACTTTCCTCGTTATATTTTCATTCTTTCCTCTTTCCGTTTCTCTTACATATTCTTTCTTCTTTATAGGACTTTCCATTCCATGAGTTTGCATCCAGAATTTAAGAATGCTACTGTTAATATTTGTTCTGAATGAATTTTAAACTTTGCTATGTTTTTACGAATTTGTGTTATTAATCATTGTCCACTCATCAACCAACTATTCAGCCACTATTTGATCCACATTGTAAGTTCTTGTCAATTGATTGAATGGACAGGAAATTAATTTGGAAACAAATATATCTTGACAAAGAAATTCTGCAAACCGAAGAACTAGCTAGACTGCGTACAAAAGGCGTTCGTTTACACAACTGAAAGTCGGTCACCAAGGGAAGCAAAATCCTTCGAAGAGTTTCGTAACGCGCATGTCTTTTGTGTGAACTTTTCTGTATAAAAGATCGGATTGTCAACACTGAACACACAAGTGTAAAAATGTGTGTAAGAAAGGTGAAGATCATTGAAAAATTCGAAGTATCTAGTATATCGAGAAATCGAGGTTGTTCTCCATTATTTATTTAAGTATTCTGGCTGTGAAAAATTGCTTTAAATACAAACGTGACTTGTTTAAGTATACATTTCTGGAAGTGCAGACAATGAAATTATTAAAGCTGATAAAATGTTTGGTAATTCTCTTGAAACTGTGGATTCTGAAGTGAGTGAATGAGAATAATTAATGGAGCTTCATTTATTTTGCGGACGTTCTATGTGCATTTTGTGCACGCTTTACTTCGTGCTTGGAAAATTAACTCGACTGAAAATCCGTTTTAGAACATTTCGACAAATTCCATCGACATTCCAGACTGCCATTTATTGGGACATTAACTTAGTTTCTAATTCTGAACGTATGCTAGGATTCACAATTTTAAATCATTCAAGAAATCGATGCTGAGTTTATTGAAGTAATTTTACACATTCTTTGGATGCTTATGAATACACGAGAATTTAACACGAACTTCCAAAAATATACATTTTCAACAGAGAGCTTTGAATAAAAACTTAATCATGATTAATTTAACTTTTGGTTGGGTGTTGTTAATGTGTGTGAGTCGTAAAAAGAATTATACAGCTTTAAAGAAAGTGGCTCGACAGTTGTAAAGCTAGATGTGATGCCTGGCGTATAATGAGGACCTTCTTTAGTTTCAATATACATACATATATACATGTATAAATATTCCTTCTAGTTAATCTATATCTCCATACGTTTAGACGTGTCCGCAGACTAGAATAAGATAATGATGAAGATTAAACTGATTGTAACTTAAATTTTGCGAGCGCTTAAATACAACCGTGTGATATTTCACAGGGTGCTTTTAAAATTGAAATCCTTTTTTTACAATCAAAGGATAAGTTTGTTCGTTCCAACATCTGGAACAAATCTAAAGCATAAATATTCCAGAATTAGGTAATGGATAATAACTTGAAGATTATACTTAATTTTTATTTTAAGTGTGTGTCTTGTGTGTGTAAGGGAAGAAAATAAGAAGAGGAAGGAAAGATCGAGTGCGGTTTGGCCCCTTTCCTAGGTAGATGTGTGGTATTGACCGAAAAAGAACACTGTAAACTACCGATCAGAGCAGTAGGACACTAGAACTCTTTTCCAGACATCGGCGAAGTAAGCATCGGCTTAGCTACATAGTAAGTGTCGAGAATCCGCGACCGTCGATCTCGAACCTAGCACCTCCCGGGCGGAGTCGCTAAGAACTAAAATCAGCTTGTATGAAGAAGACGTTAAAGAGGAAGAAAGAAGAGACAACCAAGAAGAATGGAGCAAAGAGAAACAAAACACGAAAGGAAAAAGATAGTCTGGAAGTAGGAGCCAACAAGAGGTAGCCGAGGAACAAGATGAATGCGAAGAACGTCCCAGAGAAGAAGTATTGGAAGACAGAGCACAAAGCGGAAGGGGGAGATGAAGGGCTGTAGCAACGCCAAGGGGCCGAGCAGAGCAGCGCAGACGGCGTGCGATTCCCTGCTCTGCCGCGTGCAGCGCCAGCGCCCCAGAGAAAAAGTAGGGGAAGCCACAACACAAAGAGGAAGTGAAACCCTGTGTGGTTTACAACCCCACACAATTTTTCTTATTCCACCGGGAGGACAAGTCCCCGGGGTGGGCACCTATGCGCAAGCCTTTATCCTCACCCTCCGCCGGTGCACAAGTACGCCGACAGGCCGGTAACCGGATCCGGCCGGTACCCAGTTAGCCCTCACGGCAACCTCCCCATCCAATGCCTGGGTGGGGCCGCCCTGCCAGCTCAGAGCTACTAGCTATCCAGGCTAGTGCCGGAGGCAATATCACCTGTATGGGAACTCGCCACTCACGTGCGCAGGGACGCCGAGTCCCTCTTCTTTGCCCAGAGTATCGGGCCACTGCCACGACGAAGCCAAGTGCCCAACTGGGGGCCACCCGGCCGAAGCGCGGGTAGCTCGGGGCTTCCAACCCGTCTTCCCGCTGCCTACGTAAGGCTGACGAACTGGGTGACGCCGTAACCAGGGCAACCTGGCGGATGGTCATTTAACCGCCGGACTTCTATTTGTGGAATCCAGACCACCCCAGGGGTCTCCTTCACCCAATCCTGCCTTGAGGTCTGACGGACCTATTTGGGCGACGCGCCAGGGGCCCAACTGGTGGGTTGCCGGGTTGAACCGACAACCAGGAGCTTGGCTTTCCCACTCACTGCCTACACGCTAGGCTAACGACCTGAGTGGGGACGCGCACACACAAAGACGAAGAGGAGAAGGTCGCTAGCAACGCAAAGGGGCCAAGTAGTGCAGCGCAGACCGCGTGCGATTCCCTGCTCTGCCGCAGGCCCCAGAGAAGAAGTAGGTCAAGCCAGAACACAAAAACGAAGGGGAAAAGGAGGTCGCTAGCAAGGCGAAGGGGCCAAGCAGTGCAGCGCAGAGTGCGTGCAATTTCCCCCTCTGCCCCGTGCAGCGCCAGCGCCTATATGAAGGAGAAGTAGGGGAAGCCAGAGCACAAAGCGGAATGGGAGAAGGAGAGCGCTAGCAACGCGAATATGCCGAGCATACGTGCCAGCGCCCCAGAGAAGGAGACATAGAGGAAGGCAGAGCACAAAGGTGAAGGGGAGAAGAAGAGCGCCAGCAACGCGAAGGGGCCGAGCAAAGCAGCGCAGAGGGCGTGCGATTCCCTGCTCCGCCCCGTGCAGCGCCAGCGCCCGGAGAAGCGACGGCGCCGGAACAATGCGGCATAAATCCCGCGCGGGGTGCGCCGGGGCGGCGATGGCTGCGGCGGCGGCGCCGGCGCACATTGGGGCAAGGCCCCGAAAAACTGGCCAAAAGTCGAAAAAAGGAATGTTGTATTTAGGGAATTTTAAGAAAGCAGTGGGGCCGATTTGTTCCCAGAGTGTCTAATTCCACGGTGAGAAAAGGTGCGAGGCGTGATAGTGACGCTCGGTATCATTGTAAACGTGGAAGAGCAGCAGCTGTGACACGGCACAAATATAAATCAGCCGTTACTTCAAAAACGTGTAAAAGTTCTCGGTTTCAGCAATTTTCATCAATCAAAATAGACGAAAATCGTGATGGTGAGTCCAATGCTTACATGTATTATAAATATACACATGGTAAAATTATTTAATAAATAAGTAATATTGATACAAAATGATAGAATTTATTTCTTTTTTCTTTTTTTAATGTGGAGAACAGTTATACGTTTTACAGAATTCCACATCAAAATTTGTGAAAACTTCGTTCTCTACTCTTCCGCTATTGAAATGTCAAAAAATAAGCTGATATTAGCTGCTATTCTGCTTTTCGTGCTGCCTAATGATTCTAGTGATTGAAACTTTTTAGAAGATTTTTATTGTTGAATTCGTGATTTGGATTCACCATTTTGTTTTTTCCTGTGTTTATATCGGAATCAGTATCAGCGAACTCATACACATGTACATATAGTATAGGGAATATTATGTAATGCTGCGCTAAAAGACGGCGGATTTTCGTCAGAAAAACTCTTATTACAAGGCCCTGATAACGAAAAAGTGGATAAATACAGTTGCTAAATTAAGAAAAAATCTAATACGTGGTGCAGCCCGAATCCCTATTTTGTGGGCCCTTGATACCGAAAAACCAATTGAAAGCAAAACATCTCTCCGTCCGTCCGTCCATCCGTCTGTCTGTGAACTACGCGAACGACTAAACCCGTTCAGCCGATTTTCTCCAAAATTGATACTGCTGGATCGATCAGAATGATCTTGCGGCCCCTTGAATTTGAAACCGATATTTTAATTTTGGATATTACTTTCCATGAAACCCCTTTGTCATTTTCACAAATTTTAAAAAATGGCGCCAACAAATTTTTACTAAATTTTGTTGTTGGATAGTCTGAAGGTTATTTAACAGAATGGCGTAGGTCTCATGTTGGTTCAAAACTGATTTTCGAAAATTGAAAAATATTCAAACTTTTTTCGGCATCTTCCTACAACTACAATTATGAAGATACAATTTTTGTTCTTAATGAAATATCTTCATGAAAAAAAGGTCTTCAAATAAGGTCATGCTCAATTTTCAAAAATTCCAAGTATTTTTTTCCGAAAAATTGTGTCAAACATGTACATTTTTTTATTTTCTGTAAACCATTTTTTTTAAAAGCGCACAATGTTTTTTTGTTAAATTGGGACCTGAGATAGCATAAAGGAAGCTTAAGAGAATGGTGCAGATTTCATGTTCGTTGAAATTCCTGATTTTGCTTTTAAAAATTAGGAAAATTTCGCCGTTTTTCTACAACTACAATTGTGAAGATACGATTGTTTTTTCTTAATGAAATATGAGCTTATGTGAGACTAGTTCTCACAGTTCGGGCATAAAAGTGCTGCGATTTTTGGGTCTCATTTGGGCAAGGTCGTGATTGGTCATGTAATATGTGACAGCCGCAGATTAAGATATCTTAAGATGTATATCTTACACCGCGACTCAGATCGAGCGTGCGGACAAGCGAGGAACTAGCCTCAAACTGGCTTCAGAAAATTTGCCCCAAAGACGGCTAGTTAACACACCTATATATCTTACACTGTGGTTGTTCGCTTCTTGGTTGAATTGGACGTTTTCAAGTAATAGCTAAGATGCTGTAGGTTAGAAAGTACAATATTTCAATTCTACGTAGCTGCTTCCAATAATACGGGAAAAGTATGTGCTGTTGTAGCACCACTGATTTAAATTTTAATCCGCCATATTGGATGGGTCGTATTGTTTTTTGTTGCAAATTTGACATTGGAATCGTAATCAGCGTGCCCCAAAATCATTGTGTACAAAGTTTCTTTAAATTTGGAGAACGTTTTCGTGTTTTGGCCAGGTTTTGGGGCGCTTGCCCCACCGTGGGTGGGGGGGGGGCGGAAGCGCGCGGCGCAAGTCGCGTCACGTCCTCCGGCGACGAATTGGCCGCAGCGAAACGAAGCGCTTGTTCGCTCGCCCGCCCCCTTGCCCCCCCACCTCCCGCGCCGCGCCCGCGCCGCCCACCGCATGCAGATGGGTCGGGCGCTCCCGCCACTGGCGGATCCGGGGGGGGGGCATGGCCGAACGCCTTTACCTTCCATTATTTGGAACATATGATATAAATATTTATTTATGTTCCAATTATGTAATTATTTAAACAATAATATTGTATAGTATCATAACTACAGAGCATTTACATAGTGTAATAACAAATACTAGAGTACCCGTGCAATAACTCTCGCATGTTAAACCCCATCCTTTCCCTATCCCTTTATCTATCATTTCTTTTAAGAAGGACCGTTGTTAATGAAACGTGTTTATTTGTTTAAAAATGTATAAATGTAACTTCTAATGAACTTACAGAATATCAAACAAAAATAATGCACTTTATGTTGGGTAACAAATTTTCAATAAAGGTTTATTCAGCATTATAGAGACATGTTCTTGGAAAAATTCATACTTCTTTAAAAACAACATTTGAAGAAATTATTTAATCTTTTTCGAGAGTATGCTTTCCGCTTCCTTTGATTGTCACAAAAATATTAGAAAAGGTTTTTACTCTTGAGAAGGTCAAGTAAAGTAGTGCGAAAGTACCGGATCTGGCAAGTACAACCCTACTCTTTGCAACATTATTTAACTTTTCTTGATTTGTTATGTGGAACAGAGGGGGGGTTTGGAGAGGCAGGGTGCCAGCTTACTGGGGTGCGAAAATTGGAAAATTATTTCTGTTCTAAAAAGTGTTGGATTATTTTCTGCGTTCTAATGTACCTCAAGAAAAGCAATTCCGAGCCAAAAAAAATAAAACAGGCCAACGACCAAAAAACTTTTTGTATGTGTTCACCTAATTGTTATTATTTTAAATGTGCTGAATCCAAAAATAACAATAATAATGCTGTATCACCCACCATTTGTTCACATTTTAACATTTTGTCTGTATAGCTAGGCAAATGCTGCTCTGAGTATGAGATGCGGGAAGTTATAAATTCCCAAATTACTATGTGAATGGGATAGTAGGGCACGAGATTAGCATTAGTCCAGAAAGAACTGGCCTGTAACAAAATCTTTAAACCCCGGGGGAGAGAACATTCTACGGGAACATATGGTGGATCAACACAAGATTTTCCTGCCTTCATTGCACATAAAATTAGGTCTCATGAAACCATTGCCTTACCTAAAGATGAGCGGTGTTTCAAGTACCTTTCTGCGCAATTAGTCTGTAGAAATTATTAAAAGAGGGTATTTTCATTGAGACTGATGTTTGAACCCCAATTTGAACTACATTTGACAGAAAATGAAAATGAATCGTAGAGTGCTTTTAATCACATTGTTAATAAGTTCCTAGCCAACAAAAAAGACTAATATTAGGTGATTTAGGTGATGTAAGTAAAGAACCAGATGAGCGTTTTCATTAAAATCTGAAAGTGATGAAAAAACCTTATCAGGGACGCTGGAACACCATTATGATGGGAGATTACTATCGGTCACTTCACCGAGAGAGCCAGCAAATGGCGCAGAGAAAAACAAGCTATATCAGGGGCTTTAAAGAAACTTGACAAAGAAAATACACGCCAGTAGACACATAAGGTCTTTCTAGAATGTAATGTGAATATATAAAGCCATCTTCTATGTTTAAATAAATTTCTATGGTATTTTAGAGGACGTTTATTTTTCAACTCTATTAGAATATAAGCATATTTTCCCATATCATAAGGAAGAAAAAATAAAATTTTGACAGTGAATGACTCAATATTTCATCGCAAGGAGAATTTTAATTAATCGATTAAAAATTTAATTAAACCCTTAATATCTAGTGAACTATTGAACATACAGAGTTCAAATTTTGCATGTGATATAATAATTATGTTGTTATTGTTCATGCAAAATTGCATAATGATAGACAAAGAATTGCTCATTTTAGCATTTTCAGTGATACATTGCCTTAATAGATCAAATTCTGACCAAAACCGTGGGTGATGGAAAGAAACAGAGTTCAGATGCGTATTCAGCACCCAAAAAATACGAAAATCAGCTATTAACATTTAAAAAGTTTTTTGAAACCCTTTTTTTGTTGGCCTGTATAATCAAGTAATATTTTCACCTTTGAGTACTAAATGCGAGTTGTTACCATTAGAAACAATTTAATACGCTTAGACTTCACTTCGGTATATGAAAATGTTGCTCAAACGATGTTTGCATATTGAATATCTTAACGAACCTTGAGTTTAATATCAAATGGTGTATTATTTACAATATGAGTTTGCAGCTGGGCGTTGATGTACATGCTTTGCAGATACCGCCAACATTTAAATCGTGCGTTTGAACTGCGATCGTTGGCAGTATCGAGTGACTTACACTTGGTTGTTTTGTTTCTCTGGCGTGTGGGGGCATGTCTTCACGATGGAATATCACACGGCATTTCGTGTCTTCCTCCGCCGTGCCATTAGAAGTCGCAGGATCACCAGCACTGCTCTATAGTGTCGCGATGAGGCCACTCCTAGCGGTACGCCAAGAAATAAAAACCCAAGTATACGCTGTTCTTTCTATAATTTTAAATTTATTTGCTTTTTTAAATTAATTGACGTAGTATTGTAGGCTAGAGCTTTTTGATTTTTGTTTTTCATTTACATAAAGATAATTTACTTTAGCTAAGTTAAAAAGTTTGTTCTTGTGCTGTGCCATAGCACAGGTTTTCCCCTACTACCTCCGCGTACCAGTGTGAGAACTCTCGCATGTTAAACCTCACACTCATCCCTTCTATTTCCATTCTAAGAGGGAAATTTGTTAACAAACCGTGTTTATTTGTTTAAAAATGATAAAGGTAACTTGCAATGCACTAACACAATATCAAATAAAAATAAAAAAACAATGCAATTGACGTTTAAAAGGAATTTTCAACTAAGATTTATTCAGTATTATGGAGAGTTTTCTTGAAACAATTCACAACACATCCTTAAAAACATTTGAAGTAATATTTCAATATTGTTTTTACAGGTAGCTTTTAGTTTTTCGTGATAGTCACAAAAAACATTAGCTTTCTATTTTGGAGAAAGCTACGTGTCTGAACTCGCTGACTTGAAAATTTCAATGAATCACCGCTGATAACGAAAATACTGGTAAAGGTAAAACACAAACAGTCTTCACTCTTCACTGTACATCCACAGCCTTCCACAATTAGGTACATAGCACTCACCGACCACGACAAAACATTAATTAAATGGTTTCACAACACGCATAAGACACATCTACATAGGTATCAGGCAATTATAATCGTCTCCTGTATTATTTCAGTAGTATACCTTTCCGTTGTGGCTCTCACACGCAACCAATCTTTATAAATGAGGTCTCTAAAGAAAGAGAATTTCACGGACGAATTGCACTTTGACTTTAAAAATATGAAGGATTTGTTTAAAATAACGCATCAAAATATTCACGTCCAATGCAACCCGCAACACTTGCTAACGTTTTCGACAAATAACTCGTACGTTGTCGTCAAATAACCTCGTCAGACTACACAAACCACGGAGTATACAGAAAGCGTAAATATAAGATAGAAGAATCTAAGCCTTCTACGCGTGTCGGCAAAAAATTGTTACCAGCAGCAAGGGCTGAAATATTGAGGTGGCCTTGATAGTATTGAAGCGCGGAGCCGAAAATTTAATTGAATGCCGAGTAATGTTTTATCTTATAGATTATGGTGTGAGAATCGTTTCTTGAAGCCTTTGGCCTCAAAATTTTAGTTTTTAAGACCCTAGAACACTTTGTTTAGGTGTTATTTGACGAAAACTGTTTCCAGTGTTGCGGGTTGCATTTGACTTCAATATTTAGATGCGTTTTTTAATCAAATCCTTCATATTTTTAAAGTCAAAGTGCAATTCGTCACGTCTCCGTGAAATTCTCTTTCTTTAGAGATCTCATTTATACATATTAGATGCGTATGAGAGCCGTAACGGAAAGGTATACTATTGAAATAGTACAGGAGACGATGTTTATTACACTCATCATCATGAAAACAGCTGCACCCCGAAGGAACCTTCGGCTGGCTGAGCTGCCTTCACTGCCTGATACTCTGTCGTACACTGTTGAAATGTATAGGAAGGTTGATATTGTAAGAAGTTTTCTTTGCAATGCTGTATGAATATGTTCTGTCATTCTCAATAAATGATGAATGGTTGATAAGTTTCCTGTGAATCCAAATTGATATCTAGGAATAATATCATTTTTGTTGAGATAATTGTTGAGTCTTTTCTGAATGATTTGCTGTAGAATTTTTGACAAGGAAGGTAACAAGCTTATTGGTCAATAATTTTCTACATTTGAGGGATTTTAGTTTGGTTTTGATGTGGGTGTTGCTATAGAGTGTTCCCATAAAAGTGGGAAATATCCTGTTCTTAATGAGAAGCTATAAATATTATTTACGAATGCAATTGCTTGGTTTGGTAGATTTGCTAGAATTTTGTTGTTTATTCTGTCATGTCCTGGGGCCTTTTTATTTTCTCGCATTACGAATACTTCGTAAGAAGAGAAAGTTATGTAATCGTACACCGGAAATCGCGGATTTTCGTCAGCAAAACTCTTATACCTGGGGGTCTAGTAACAAAAAAGTGGATAAAACCTGTTGCTAAATTTAGACAAAAACTGTATCTCGTGGTATAGTCAAAATCCATGTTTTGTTGCTTCTTGATACTGGAAAATCGATGGACGGCTACTGGAAAATCTGTCCGTCTGTGGTCAACGCTAGCGCCTAAACCGTTCAGCGGATTTTCTTGAAAATTGATATTACCCAATCGTTTTCCTTGATGTCAAGGCTCCTGGAATATTTTAATTTTGGGGGGTGCTTTACATGAAGCCCGTCAGAGATTTTCAAAGTAAAACTAGTGGTGCTTCCAACGCACATACTTTCTCGCTCTGCTTCTATACGGTCCGTATTGCTATTCCACTACTTCATAAACCAGCAAAAGTGTATTATACCAGCAAACATTTTCCGTACCGAGAACCGACATCCAATACGCAAAGTCAACGAACCGGCACTTATACCACCACGCCACACCAACACCGCCTGTGTTAAACAGAGCAATGAAAGAATAGAACCGACCTATAAATTGATAAATACATGATAAAGAAACAATTGATACGATGGTATATACGCTTTACAAATCCAAGAAGATAAGTAAAAAATTGTTAAAAGTTAAAAAACTGAACAACTATATACAGACATTTCCAGTACATTTATCGCAATTACTTATATTTTTGTCAAAACGTAATTGTATCGATTTTATCATTAGGAGCCGGTAATTGTCAACATGCGAAAAACATGTCTATCAAACATGACCAAGAAAGGAAGCGACAAACCGCATTACGAAGTATTCGTAAGGCTAAAACGTAATAATAATTTCGGAACGGTTAGGGATTGTAAGTCCATCGCATGCGTTCTGGTTATAATGTATTACAATTTAACGTTAAAATACCCATAATTTTACTTAAATTGGTTCATACAGGTATATACTAGACAACGATTGATTTGGCATGTCATACGCTTCAGAAATCGATTAACAGAGTTGAAACATTGTTTAAAAGATGCAGTTAGGGAAAACACAGACAAGTCCTGTCTATTTACCTGCATTGATTCTATTCGAGAGTAGAAGTACTTCAAATGATTTTCAATGAAATATCTACACTCTTCAAAGTTTCTTCCTGCAACATCACATTCATCAAATTAAAATCCCTATCTGGGGATTGAACTCGACTTCTTCCCTATTGAAGATCTTAACGCGAAGGTGCTTTAACCAGCCGCGCTTGACATGTCACGGGACTGACATGCGGATCAAGTACTTATATTTTAGTCAAAACGTAATTGTATCAGTTCTATCATTAGGAAGCCGGTAATTGTCAACATGCGAAAAACATTTCTTTCAAACATGACCAAGAAAGGTAGCGGTGAACGGCGTACTCCAAATAATTATCCGCTGATCGGCATTTGAAAAATAATTACTGCGAGAAAGTATGTGCCACTAGTTTATTTTTATATTTACCGTCCCTTATTACACACGTGCAGAAAATTTAAAGAAAAAATTTGGAGCGGTTTTTGAGAATTTTTTTCTGTAAATTTGACCCGCAATTAACGCAAAAACTACTCGTTTTTCCAAAAAATGGTAAATGACCTTATTTGAAGTGCTAGTTTTGTACAACGACTTTGAGGTAAAAATCGCTATTTTCAATTTTGCAGTTTTTAAACAGTTTTTTGGAATTTTCGAAAAATTGGGCCAATCAACGAAAATGATACCTACGTCACTCCCTTCAACGTTCTTCGCACTATTCAACAACAAAATGTAATCAAAAAATTTGGAGCCATTTTCTTTTAACTTTGAAAATCTCAAAATGGGCTTCATGTAAAGTACCCTCAAATACTAAAATATCGGTTTCAAATTCCAGGGCCCTTGAGACGAGTAAAAGCGCTCGGGGAATATGAATTTTGAAGAAAATCGGCCGAACGGTTTAGGCTCTAGCGTTGACCACAGACAGACGGACGTTTTGCCGTCAATCGATTTTGAAGTATTAAGAAGCAACAAATCATGGATTTTGACTACACCACGAGATAAGGATTTTTTTTTAAATTTAGCAACAGGTTTTATCCACTTTTTCGTTACTAGACCCCTGCTTTAAGTGTTTTTTCTGGTGAAAATTCCCCGTTTTCCGGCGCACGATTACATAACTTTCTCTTCTTACGAAGTATTCGTAAGGCGAGAAAGTAAAAATGGCTTCAAATTTTTTGATTAAATTCTGTTGTTGAATAATGCGAAGGACATTTAAGGGAATGAGGTTGGTATCATTTCGTTGAATTCTCCAAATTTTCAAAAATTGCAGAAAAACAATTTCAAAACTGCGAAATTGGAAATAGAGGTTGTTGCCTCAGACAAAGTGGGTTGTACAAAAGTACCACTTTAAATAAGGTCTTGTGCAATATTTTGTAAAAGACTAGTAGTTTTTGCGTATATTTCGCCGCAAATTTACAAAAAAAATTTTTCTCAATAACAGCTCCAAATTTTTTCTTCACGTTTTCTTAACCTCTGGTATGAGGGACCACAAAAATAGGGTCTTAGTCCTACATCCGGGAATTACTTGGTTTTTGGTAAACTTGCAAAAATATATTTTTAAAACTACAAAAGTATAGATAGAGATTTTTACCTCAGGCAAAGACTGTTGTACAAAATTAGCTCTTTAAAAAAAGGTAGAATTTTCAGAAAAGAGTCGTTTTTGCGTAATTTTCGCTTCAAATTTACTCAAAAAAATTCTCAGATCCCTCTCCAAATTTTTTGTTTAAATTTTCCTCCATCCTTGTGATAAAGCTCGGTAAATAAATAAATAATAAACTCGTGGTGCTATAGAATGGCACAGACGTTCTCGCAGCAGTTATTTTTCTAATCGCATTATCGGATATAGGATTTGGAGTAAGCTATTCAAGGCTGCATTTCTCTGTCACCCAAAAAAACGTTTGTTTTTTGCATGTTGACAGTTATTGGTTTCCTAATGATAGAGCTGATAGAATTACGTTTTGACTAATATATAATTATTCGGTCCACAACTCACTCCAACGGCCGCAGTGGTTTGAAGCGTGTGGTGTCTGAGCGCTTCACTTCGGAAGATGCCGGTTTCGAATCCCAGACATTAATTTTAATTTGACTTTATTAAAAATTATTTGAAGTACTTCTACTCACTAATAGAATCAATGCAGATAAATATATAGGACTTGTCTGTGTTTTCCCAAATTGTACCTTTTAAACATTTTTTCAACTCTGTTATTCGATTTCTGAAACGTATGTCATATTTAATCAATCGTTGTGTTGTGTGCATCTGTATGAACCCATTTAAGTAAAATTATGAGTATTTCAACATTAAATTGAATACAATTTAACCAGAACTCTCAGATCAACTTACATATCTCTAAAGGTTCCGAAATTATTTATTACTTTCTCGCCTTACGAATATTTCATAAGAAGAGAATGTTATGTAACCGTGTGTCGGAAAACGATCTTCCCAGCACACTGCGCTTGTGCGGTGTGGTGGTATCAGCGCCAGAACGATAAATCTGAGGAACTGTGTTCGGGTAATTAATATTTCTTCGGTGGAATATTTTATACTTTGTACTTATTATTTGTTGTTTTTTTGCATGAACAATCTGACATTTACGTGTTAATGCCATTGGCCGAGTTCGGTCCCTGCGCGCTTATGTGGCGTAGTGGCTTGAATGCCGGCAAGTAAAGTCGGATTTGGGATCGCGTCTCGGAGTGGAATACAATTTGAGGAGCATTAGGAACAATGTGAGAAAGTATGTGCTACGGTAACGCCACTAGTTTTAGGGGGTGCCTTTATTATGTTGTTATTTCCTGGGGAGATGTGAATATTATTCTGGAGGATGCAGTACAGTTGGGAGATGTTGCTGTGTGATTGTTTGGTATCGATTGTGTGGGTCTGAGGCGTTGGGTTTGAATATATCTTCAAAGTGTTTTGCTAGTGTTTCTGCTTTTTCAAAAGCTGAGGATTTTTCCCCCTGTGCTAGTATTAAGTGGAGGAATGGTATTCTTTTTGGTACGTATTTTATTTTAAATTGCCACAGTGTATTGTTATTTAACCTTAATGATTGAATCATGTAGTTATATTGTTGCTTTTTGTGTGTGAAAAGTTTTTTTTTTTGTAATATACGTTAACAGATTAAGTTGCATCTTGACTTCAGGGTTTCTAGTATGATTCCGCACTCTTCTTCTCTTACTCTTTCTGTGGATTAGATTTTTTATGCTTTTGGGTAGTTCATTTTTTGTTTGTTTTTAAGTGATTTGTTTGATTTATTGTTCTGGAGTTAACTTAATATTATGGTGCTGAGTATTGTTTTTGATCTATTTCTTGAGGGCATTTAAGATTCTGAATTTTGGGATGGTTGTTTTAACAATTTTTTGAAATTTGTGCCAATTGATTGGGTGTGTATTGAGAGTAGGAATGAGTGAGTGTGTGTAGAGTAAATGTTTGTTATTATGACTGTAGATGGTCTGAGTCCATTTCATGGTGTACTGGGGAGAAAAACGTTTGTAGTATATTTCTTATACCTATGTCTAATAGGTATGGGTGCTAGAGTGATCATGTTGATAGTACGTTGGTTCATTGGGGTTATTATATTAGTTTCTGGTAGTTGATTAATTGTTGTAATTGTGTTCCAGCGGAGTTATTTTTACATCCCCACAGTTCATGTTTTCCCGTTATGATCACCTAAGGTTATTGTTGGAGTATGTTGATTAATTATACCACTGAAATTGGTCTGTTGGATTTTTACATTGGGGAGCTTATATGCTACTATGAGTAGTTTCCAGATTGTGTTATTAGTAAAATTAATTGCTTGTTGTTTCAATACCAGGGGTTGGTGGTATTAATATTTGATAGCATGGTATTGTGCTCTTTATTAGTGTTGTTACTCCTCCTCCATTAGTATTTTTGTCTTCTCTGTTTTGATTACTTTATAATCTGGTAGGCTGAATTTTGCACTATTGTTTAAATGCGTTTGAGTATACTTGCAAAGTCTACTTTCTTATCTTGCAAAAAGTATTCCAGTTCAATTACTTTGTTGATTATTTCATTTTCATTCTAATTAAGTACATGATAATCTTATTAATTTGTGTTTGTTGCATAATTATTATTAGTGTATCCTGAGATAGATGATATAATCTTGTTTATTATGCATGGGTTAATGAGTTGATTATATTGATTATGTGAGTAGTATTG